>LR749593.1:1833183-1840898 GCA_902729485.2 Mus minutoides | reverse complement strand
CATTTTCTCTTCTTAAGCTCTAGTCTCGGAGCTGTGCTGTAGGTCTATCGCCTGGGGTTGGCTACCCTGTAGCCAGTGCTGTCTGCATTTTCAGACCTACATTTCTCAGGTGTGAGTTGCTCTAATGACCACCAACTACTTTAAAATAAAATCATCATTTATGAAGATTAAGAACACTTATCTGTGGGTTATAGGTTCTCCTCCAGGGTCAATGGCAGCTCTAAATGTGGGTAGTAGGCTAGGTTTACTGTATGAGGCATGAGTTCTCTTCTAATGTATGTACCTTAAAGACACCTATTGGTTACCTACAAGATACTCATTTCTCTACAGTGCCAAAATTACAAAAATATTTTAAAATACATCAATATTTATGAAATGCATTTATGTGAACATCCAATAAGACATGAAGGAAATGTACCTATCACAGAGAAGAGGATGGCCAGGTCCTTTCCTAGGGTTTTGCCTTCCCCAACTGCTGTGCCTTACTGAATTATAATAATTAAAAAATCTACTAGAAAGATGTTTATCAGACTAAATTGAATATCTCATATTTTCTCTCTGAAGCCAACCAAAATATATCCATGAGCAATACTGGAAACTACGAGAGACTCACGACAATTTCTTCCTGTTTTGAAAGATGAGGATGCTCACAGTCAGCTATTAGTTGGAACACAGGACTCCCAAGGAAGGAGCTAGAGAAAGTACCCAAGGAGCGGAAGGAGTCTACAACCCTCTAGGTGGAAGAATAATATGAACTAACTAGTTCCCCCTGCGCTCATGTCTCTAGCTGCATATGTGGAAGAAGATGGCCTAGTTGGCCATCATTGGGAGGAGAGGCCCCTTGGTCATACAGACTCTATATGCCCCAGTACCGGGGAACACCAGGGCCATTATGTGGGAGGGGGTGGGTAGGGGAGCAGGGCGGGGATGCAGGAGGGTAAGGGAAAATTTCTGGATAACATGTGAAATGTAAATGAAGAAAATATCTAATAAAGAGAAAAAATGAAAAAAAAAAAGAATTATTGTTACTGGGGTAAAATGTTTTTCTGGTGATGAACTCTTCTGATTGGACAGGAGCACATCCTAGAAAACCCCTTTGTAGAATAAGAGCAAGAAAGTCCACATGTGAGTGGATAAATTATATTTTTATTTTTATTACATTTATTTGTTAGTGTGTGTGTGTGTGTGGAGATCAGATCATGGCTTATGTGACTCAGTTGGCCCTCTTCTTTTATTGTGTAGATCCTAGGGACTGAATTCAAGTCATCAGCCTGTATTTCCAGGCAGCTTCCTTTACCCACAGAGACATCTTGCCATCCCTGAAATTATTTTTAAGGCTAAAGAATCTTTTAGGAAAAGATGATAAAACAGCCAAAAGAATTTATTTTTTTCTTTTTCTCTGGATTCAAAATGAAAAGAAACTTTACAACTAAAATTAAACTCTCAAAGACAGGCAAAATATTCTAAAACAAAATTAAAAGACAAGAAAATACATGAATAAGTAAGTATTCCTTATGATCTAGCTGTGGGGTCAACTCTGCTGAGCAGAGGTCTGTGCTGTAGATATCTGAAAGCCTCGGACTTAGGGGTATCAGAATAGGATTAAGATACAACTTTTGAATGGTGACACATAGGTATCCTATAAGACAGGTGTGTGTGGGGGGGTGGTATCCTATGGCAAATTTCTGTCACTATTACAGACAACTACCTAATGTGTAAGAAGCATTCATTCCAGAAATCATGTATCCACAGAATGGGAAGGGTGGATTCTATAGATAAATGTGTTCAGAACCTAGGGGCAGGAGACACCAAGAAGAGAGAAGAAAATTCAGGCTGACAAAAGAATCGTGAAACTTGGCATATCAGAATGAAGCATCTCTAGAATCCTCCTCTCCTAACCTCCAGGTAAATGGCACCAGCCTAGAATTAAGGTAGTTTTTTGTTTTGTTTTGTTTTGTTTTGTTTTGTTTTGTTTTTGTTTTTTCATTTGTTTTTTTTTTTTTTTTTGAAATTCGAGCAAGCAGTGTGTTTATCTCCCCTACATTTTTTCTTAGAGAGTAATGTGTGTGTATACCTGTACCTGTTAAGTTCTCTTTGACCTAGAATATGTAGTTAGGGAATTCATGAAGCAGTAGTTCAAAGTAAGATATAAAGGAAGGGAATTCAGGATGTTAGCAGAGTCACTAACAAAGAAAAAATGTTAAAAATACAGATTGAGCAAACTAAAATTCTTGTTAGGGATTTTTAGAAAACTTGTTGAAACAATAACATGAAAAATACATAATATAAAAATTTTTATATGGTTAAATACATATTTAAATATAGTAAACACATAAAATGAAGGGATTTGGTCAATAATTAAAAAAATTAAGAGAAATGAAGTGAATTCATAATACGTGACTTGTCTCTGCAGTGAGCAATATTTATATAATCAGAATCATACAAACACTATTGTTTTAACTAAAAATGGTTACAGAAGTCCACTGTAGAGGATGGGCGGGGGGGGGGGAGTGGGAGTGGGCATGGACTGAGTCATTATCTACCGTGTAGGGAAAGCACAGATGGTATCTGAAGATAATAAATTAACTATAATTGTGAGCACAAACACAAGGTTCTGTGGACTTTTTAGATGCAAGTCCAAAACAAAAAACAAAACAAAACAAAACAAAAAACCCTCAAGAAGCTTGGGAAAGCTATGCAGACACTGAGATGGGCAAAGGGAATTCAGCGAACTCCAAAGGGTAGAAGCCTGGATGCAATGCCCCAGGATGAAGAAATTGGTCTGAGTCTAGACAAAGGGTTGACTGTACCATATCCTAGGACTAAACTAAATGGCAAAATCTGAAAATGTTTAGTAAAACACATTATGCTAATATTAATTCTATATACCCCCATTAAGTCACTAGTATGCAAATAAATGTTGTGAGGGTCCCTGCATAAGCTAGCCCTTCCTTCAGGATGTCCACTGAGAAGTCTTTACCTTTTCAGGAACTTTTCCTCTCCCAGTCTAGAGTAGATGTTTTCAGTAGCTAAAGAAACTAAGATGATGTTATTTCTTTGATGACTATGAACATTCTTGCATTTCCTGTAATTTTAAAGTTTTATTTTATTTTATGTGTATTGTCGCAATGTATGTGTGCAAGACATGAATACAGTATCTGCTGAGGCCTGAAGAGGGAGGTGGATGCATGGAAGTGTGGTTACAGGTGGTTGTGAGCTACTATATGAGTCTGGTAATGGTACTGGGTGCTTTGCAAGAGCAGTGACTGCTTAAAACTGTTGAGCCATCTCTCTAGAACCCAGATTTTCTACATTCTAGGGTCATAGATTTAAGGTATAACAATTTAAGGATTAACTGAGTTTGTTATCAATACTTCTATTGTACTCTTTCTAGTTATTTTTGGTTATTTCTGTTGAAAATTTTATGACCTCATCTCTGAACAAGTAATTTCAGAATTCTCAAGTTTTCCTTGTACTCATGGGAACAAAAAGAAATAAGGACATTTTCATTCATGTCTAGTGTTACATTATTGGAAAGCTTTTTTTTTTTTTAAGTTATTCATTTCCCTCAAAATGTCATTGTTTTATAGTGGGATAGAATTTCATTGTAAAACAAAATGACCCAATTTATAATACATTTTTCTATATTTTAGGAGAGATTGCTAACTTTAAAAAAAATAGAAGAAAACTAGTTTTCCAAACTAGTAAGTGAACCATCTAAGCTTGATGAACAATTCTTCTCTAGCAGAATTATCATAGAAGATAATGATAACCCAAAGGCATGTATGTGTGCATGCACATGTTCATACATGCACACACACATGCTTATACACACACACACACACACACACACACACACACACACACGAATGACATTGTAAATACAAAACTAAATATGAGTAGTGTATAGGCACATGCCTAAAATGCCTGTCTCTGGAGAGACAGACAAGGTGACAAGAGATTGCAGACTAGCTGGGCTGCATAGCAAGATTGTCTAACAAAACAGACACACAGAGAAAGGGAATGGAGGAGATGGAGGAGGAAATGAGAGAGACATGGAGGAAGAGAGCCAGAGGGAGAAATATGAAGCTAACTTTCACTCAGCTTTTATAGATGTTTAATATTTTACATACAGCATCTTATTCAACAGAACTTCAAGAGTCATATATTTTATAATCAATCATTCAGAGACTAGAGGCAAACAAATGGAATNTAACACTTTACATAGTACAGAGATAATAACCGGCAGAACAAAGCAAGCGAAGTCCTAGTTCAAGTGATATTGCTAATGCATGCTGGATGAAAAGCCAGTAAAGTAAACCATATCATGGCCGCATTCTAATCATACAGTAATTCACTAAATTAAAACCAACTGCCAAGGCTGAAAATTGGGCTTGGTGTGTCTTCTGTAAAGACGTCCTTTGTCTTTTGGTGTGAACTGAACTATACATGAAGAGCTCACATGGAGATTTTCTTGCATCTGTCTGCAAACAGTACAAAATTACCCTCAACAAAAAGACATTTTATATTTAAATGGCCATTTTATGACCTCTTTGAAATAGGATTATTTTTGTTGAAAGTATGGCTTTCAACAAAATGTGAACAGAATGTAATATAAAATTTGTGTAATCATTAAAGTACAAATAACAACAAGTATCCTGATAAAAGTGATCAACTCTGTTAAATATCAAAATTCTTCTTTTTCTTTTTTTGGCTATTTTATTTATTTACATTTCAAATGTTATCCCCCTTTCCAGTTTCCCCTTCACAAAAATATCAAAATTCTAATGCACGCTTTTGACTGTTTATGAAACGGAAAATGAAATATTTTCTGGTGCACACACCAAAGTCTATAGTTGTTGCCAAGAAGACTATTTGCAGTTACTCAGTTTCATGCAGACATACCTATCTACTCAAAGAACAAAATTTTACATGAAAGAAAGTTTCCTGGACCAAGTGTAGTTATTCAGACTCAAAATGCAGCATATATATATATATATAACTTAAATGAGACAGCTTGTCACTTCAAGCTGAGTACTGACTGTAGCAAGTGATAAAATTAGGTATTTCAAGTGAATTTTAGGAAACATGTCCACTATCATGAGTTTGACAGCTTCCTCTTTGGAAAGACATTTCATATGTGCGCTAGTGACGTGAGGAAATGTAGTATTTTGATAGCGCTTGGTGAACTGGGTCAACATTTAGAATCGCTGTGTAGCTCTGTGAGTGCAAACTTTTCAAATGAATTCATGCACATTGCCACGGAATCATGGAAAGGACCCATTCAAAGTATTTATCTCACCAGTAAAGATTGATCTAATAAACTATGGAAAGTTTATTGCTTTGTTTCCAGATTCCACTACAAAACCAGACTTTCAGAAATATTTGTCAAGTTTCAGTACAGTATTAGAAAAGAATATCCAAAAGCCCTTCGAAAGATTTTCTTTAAGGGGCTCAGTTTTTGTTAAGCGGCTGGCTACTGGGTGTTTGACCACGCTGCCTGCAGTGAGTACAGGAGCAACACAAATCTAACGTTTTTGTTGTTTTTGTTCATTTGGCTTTTCTTCTTCTTCTTCTTCTTCTTCTTCTTCTTCTTCTTCTTCTTCTTCTTCTTCTTCTTCTTCTTCTTCTTCTTCTTCATTTTTTGGAAGAGGTTGGTTGGGGTAACAAAGATAGGCATGGACCTGGGAGGACTGGGAATCAACTGTGCTCTGAGTTAATGATGTGAAATTCTCAAATAATTAATAAAAATATGAAGAAAGTAGTTGTCTCTTTCAAACCCTTTATCTCAGAAGTTCTGTTTGTTTCCCAAGACTGCCTCCTGTTGGCCTTCCTCAATAGCAGGTGACACTTGACCTACAATGATTTGACTTAGTGAGTTTTAAAATGTATTTATTGTTTATTATTATTATTATTATTATTATTATTATTATTATTATTATTATTATTATTAATTGTGTGGGCTTCTACATGGGAAAAATAGGTGTATATGTATGTGCTCTGGGGCACATTCATGTCAAGACACGTGTATAGAAGTCAGAGGATAACTTTTGGGAGGTCAGTTCTATTCTTCCACCCTGTTGTGGCAGGGTTTCTTTTCTTTCTACCTAAGCTGGCTGGTGTGAATTCTCCTCCATTTACCTCCTATTTTCTTACTGTATCCAGCTTTTTAATGTCGGTGCCTAAGATTAAACTCAGTTTATGCTCGTTAACATTTTATCTGTTCATCCATCTGACCAGTTCATTATTTTGCTTTATGATGGAGTAACAATAGGTAGTTAGTGGAAAGTGAGCTTTGGATTTTGAATTTTGCCACTTCCTAGTCTGTTGGTATGTGGGAGACAGCACTCAGAATCCTTGATGACTGTATTAGAGCTACAGAACCCAGTCAGTCTCTGGACCAGAAGCGAAGAACCAATATTGTATGGGGCACTCTGAGCTGGGTAATTGTGTTTGGTATATTATTTATTTTAAATGCATTCTGACTTACAATATTTTAAAATTATAATGCACTTCTCAGATTCTAACCCTGTTGCAAATCAAGAAATATCTGTACAATATCATTCTGTAGTGAACTTAGTGCAGGACATCAGAATCCTGCTGTCACCCTGGACAAAATATGAAACATAACTCTTCTCATTACTTGGAAAATGTCAAGAAGTCATTTGTTTTCCAATAAGTAATTTGCTTACTAATGATATTTTAAATGAACAGATATGTGAATGATTTTACACTTTATAATATGAAAACTATCAGTAGATTTAGCCTCTTAACACATTTGAGTTATCTTAATAGTTTAAAGTGTATGAAGGTATCTTGAGAACAATAGTTTAGCAGTTGTGGCTTTGCATGTTTTCATGTATATCTGTGTGAGTGAGTATGTTTGAATGCACATCTGTATGCAGGTGCATGTGCATTTGCATGTGGAGGACACAAGTCAAATTCAGAATTCTTTCTTAGGAACCACATCCACCTCCTTTGAGGCAAATTCTCTTATGGGCCTCGAGCTCACAGATTATACAATCTAGCCAGAGAACCCTAAGGATCCTTTTGTCTCTGCTTACCCAGTGCTAAGATCATATAAGCATGTGCAAAGACACTTGGCCTTTCTCTCTGTGTGTGTCTCTCTGTGACTCTTTCTCTCTGTGTGTCTCTCTGTGTCTCTGTCTCTCTCTCCCTCACCCCCCACCCCAAACACATGAATTCTGGGACTTAAGCTCTCCTACTTGAACAGCAAACACTTTGACAGGGCTATCTCCTTACATGCTGTTACAAGCTGTTTTGAATGAAAGAGAATAGCATGGTTAGATCCATTTCAGATTTGAAGGAGATAGAGTAGGACAAAGGATCACTCATTAAGGGTCTAAGAAGATTCCTTTACCAAATGCTGGAGAATTGGGTTGGTGTTTGGGAGACTGGTGGTAGCAGACAAAGGGAGAACTTTCAAATGATGAAGTCTATATCTTGCAGGAATTCTCAGGATGGAGGACAAATGGAGAACACATGAGCAAGGCAGAGTCAGGGAACCACTGCTAATGATCTTTAGCAAAACACAAAACAGACAAACAAAAGCACAGGGAAATAACAGAGACTATGAGGAGAGTTGACTTTTTTTGTTATGGTAAATTTTAATATCCTCCCATTATGGTTAGCTACATTGTAGTTTTCCCACTTTAGGGATCTCACGTTATAACTTGGTTGTGAAGACCCATGAA
>LR749593.1:1785683-1828183 GCA_902729485.2 Mus minutoides | reverse complement strand
GAAATCATCTTGGGATGCACAAAAGTGATGAGTAATTTTAATTGATATCTATCAATCAATATTGAGTATTAGCTACCTACCATTTTTGAAGCTGTAAGCTTTGTGCTACCCACCCCACTTTTAAATATTATATCATTATTTTCCATGTGTTTTAACAAGTGATAACCCTGAATGCCAAATACTACAGTTTTCTACCTTGAGCTCAGTTACTCTATCTAATAACATTTTGCTCAGTCTAGTGTGCTAATTACATTGCTTTGGTTAACCATGATGGTGGTGAAAGTCCATTTATTTGTTTTGATATTGTGGAAACAGATAGCAATAGATACAATGGCTTCAGTTTGACAGTTTGAAGGGCTTTACACTTTTCTGTGAAATACTCCACCATCACATAATACATATACTCCTGGCACAGAAAGACAGTTATCACATGATCCTACACATCTGTGCATATGCAAAAGTCGATAGCACAGAGGATGACAGAATGATAATTACTAGGGGACAGAGAATAGGAAGAGCAGAGGAAATGAAGCATAGAATGAATGAATCTCTGAATACCAAGTTATCATTAAGAAGGTGACCACAGACAAAAATATTTTGTATTGTTGTGTATTTCCAAAAACTAGAAAAAATTGCTTTGTTTTTGGATTTTTTTCTTTGAGAGTTCTATAGACATATGTAACGAATCTGATTGTTTTGAGCGCCATTCTCTTTTCTCCTTCATCTCCCTCTAACACCAAAATATTTTTCCTTCTTAACAAATACCTCAGCTTCTCTTATCCAAAGCATGTACTTAGAGTTGCTTGGCTGAGTATGGATACGAGATTTTATATTGTAGGATGGGCAAATTTGGAGTGGTTACATAATAAAGAGAATGGCAGGATCTCCCTAAGCAGCCCTTATCTGTCAATAGTCCCACAGAGAGAGGTGGAGCCAGTTCTATGTTGAAGTGTTATGAAGTAATCATTTTTAAGTGTTTTTCTCAACAGCATGCTGATGGACAAGTCTTTGCAGAGATAGGCATGTTTACTTGATTTAAACATCACACAGTATTTATATGTACCAAATACCATGTTATTCTATAAATATTCATTTTATCATTTAGGTGTACTTAGAAAATAAATATAATTTGGTGGGTTTGGGCTTCAAAACACTACAAGTGTTAATAATGAATTCAGTCATATAATTTATGCCCAGATTACCAATTATCTGAATGTGTTACTTAAAGTGGGGATGAGTTAAACAGTCCCCACTTCATTTCATTAGTTGCTACACATATATGTTGAAAGAGCTCAGGGACTTGCATTTGTCCCTTATACATTAATGACTTGAAACTTGTCACTTGAAGTTTGTATCTGTTACAGTTTGTCAATAAGAACTACAATGTTTGTCCTGAAGGGTCTTTTAGGAGGAGAGATGGGGGGCAGACACAGGGGAAAGTATAGAGAGATTTTGTACATATGAATATGATAAAACATAATTTTCAATACTACATGTTAAATTACTTTTACTTCATTTTATCCAATATTTTTAAAGTTGTTTCAACAAGCCATTTCTGATTCTTGGTAAAAGACTGACTCTTGAGGAAGATGATAGATATAAAGATGATTGATAAATAGACAGACAGACAGACAGACAGACAGACAGACAGATTAATAGATTGGATAGATAGAATTATAGATAGATATATAGATGATAGATAGATAGATAGATAGATAGATAGATAGATGGATGATAAATAGGTGATATAGACATACAAAGGTAAAATATAGATATAGAAATTCAGAACTGCAGAAATAAGACATGGAGATAGATAATAGACTGCAGAAAGATACAAAGATAAAAATATGAGAGAGGCAATGGATTGATAGATAATTGAGAAATATAGAGAAAGGTTTCTCTTTAGACTCAGAAATTTAAAATTTGACCAATGATGGTTTTACCTGTTTACCTGCTTTAGTTAGATCATGTTCACACATCCACACACAAGTGACTCAAAGAAAAGAGAACCATGTTTATTTTTCACCAGAGTCTGGAATTCATGAACTGGTGTGTGTGTGTGTGTGTGTGTGTGTGTGTGTGTGTGTGTGTGTAACTGAAACCCCCACTTTCCTTGCCTTTTGCCTAATATTTCTATGACCTGACTGTACATACAATAGGCTGGGTTCCAATGTCATTTCCCTATGCAAACATAAATGTAGAAGAGGAATTCCAGAGGCAAATGTACACTGAAGCATTAAGTAATTCACGGATTATCGTATTCTAGACATAACGATATAACAATAAAGAAACAAGTAAGTATATATGCACTTAGGAGGATCTCTGTAATATTATGAAAACGATATTACAAAAGTTTCTATTTTACAGCTGTCCAGTTCTGAAAAACACAAAAGAAGATAAACATTGGAGAAACTCTGGAAATTTCACTTAAAACATCACAAGATAGAGATGTAGTTTCATCATTGAAAATAATTTCTGAGAAAACTGAGGAATTAATATTGCTAGAACTCATGGCAGAACCAAGATTCATGTATAAAGGTCAATGTCAGTTTGTTGCTTTAAAATTTTACATTATAATAATACTATAGGTCTACTCTGTTGAGGTATATGGGCAAACCCAAGACAAGTATAGTTTATTAATTTTTAAAATAAAATCAGGCAGGAAACAAGTCCCCCAAGATCATATGGAAATTTAGAAGGTGAAAGTGAAATTTTACTATATAATACTATCATTTTTGAATGTTAAAGTATCAGTATCAACAGCATACATTCAAAGCATCTCCAAGCAGTATTCTACATTAAAATACCCTTCTTACTTAAAAATATACATGCTTGGCTGGGAAGAAGGAAAAAGTGAGGAACATGGCATAAATTTGTTTTATTTTTTCTTATTTCTCTTTACATTTTTAGCTGACATATAACAGTATACATATCCATCTTATAAACATGATATTTGAAGTATATCAAAGCCCGTATTTCTCATGGATGAGCTAAATGTAGCTGGGTGAATGTTACAAATAAGACACCGTGATTCATTTACAGTTAGAATACTTAGCACCTGTTCTATTAGCAATGTTCAAATGAAGAACGCATTGCTACCATGTTCTCAGTGCTACACATTGTTTCATAGATTTTATTTTTGCAGCTAATATTTCATTTCAGTATTTAAAATATTACTTATATCTTTTATTCAACATCTTTATATAAATATCAGAAGGGTGAAAATAGGTAAAGTGTCCTTAAGAAAAGCCAATATGCCGAAGTAAATCACACCAAAAAATTAATGTTCTCTCAAAATTATTAAATCACAGATTTTTTAAAGTATAGTTTAAAAAGGAATATGGCTCCCTATGCATTCGACAACTTTCGGTGAGTTATTTCTGGAGTGATAGATTGTGTGTAACATACGTTTCCTGAAAGCCTTCCAAATTCTAGGCTGCTTCCTCTTCTTTTCTAGCCTGTTCCCTTCTCCCCTCCCTCCGTTTCTTTTTTTCCCTCCCCAAACCTTTGATACAAATTTAAAGCATCTGTCAAATGTGGAGCATTAGGGAGCATCGGGTCTGAGACAAATTCTCAGTTCAAACATTTCGAGCGGCTCAGAAGCATTCCTTGAAAACTTACCTAACTCCTTTTCTATAGCTTTTCACCAGAATGGGAAATGTTAGATAAGGAGATTCTGAAAACTAAACAGTAAATTTATTTCCCTCTTTTTTTCTGAACCATAATTTAAAATTTAAAAGCCGACAGCTTGCTGTTAGAGTCCTGCAGTATGGCATGATGAAAAAAGTACCGGACGGGCAGTCAATCGGCGAGATATTTCAGTTTCTCCTCTGCACAGCCATCGCCAAGGGACAGCACAGACCTGACCTTAGCCTCAGTTTCCAAATCTTCAAATTTGAACTGTTACACATGATAGCTGTTATTATGCTTCATAATTCTTGAATTCATTATTCCAATATAATATTTTACTTGAAATATATTTTATAACAAGGAACAAGGTCTCTAATTCTCTCTCTCTCTCTCTCTCTCTCTCTCTCTCTCTCTCTCTCTCTCTGTGTGTGTGTGTGTGTGTGTGTATGTTAGTCAGGAAGAGAGAGTGGTGGGGGTGAGATTCTGAATTTCACACAAATTATCCTGGAAGACATTACATCAGGAATGGACCAGATCCACTGGCCTGTCTGTTACAGCATTCTGTCTTTGATGATATTAGCAGGGAAAGAAGAATTGAACATTCCCGACTATACAGAAAAGAGTCAGTGATACATTCATATATCAAGATTCTGACCTCATAACAGGAAACACACAATTCATCTAACAAAATTTCCATATATCCATTCTAGGAAATATTAAACATTTGATGTCATCTTTGAAACTAAATTTTCTGATTGTTCGCAGTGCATATATAACATGATCTTTACAATCAAATTATAATACACATAGGAAACAAGTCTTTTAGGAAAGCTCAGGAAATTTTACTAAATAAAACTGTTGGCTTAAAAAAAATATCTTCTAGTTTTAGACTATATGTAAAACAAAGTAAGCTTAAGAATTTTATTATCATTTAATTATTTAATATTTTATCCATGTACTTTGAAAAGTGCCCAGCATAATGTATCATATTCAATTCATAATAATAAAGTATCTCTCTAATAGTTTGTCTACAAACTACTACTTTTTTTTATAAAGATCATTCCTTTTTGCTTTTTGTGATACTCATAAAACATTGCCAATAATGTTAGTTACTAGCACATCAAAGATGCTTTTTTTTAGTTGATATGCATAAACTACTGTAAAATTGGAAACCATATCTCCAATAATACAGGATTTTTAAAAATGACCATTTTCTGTTTGGACTGAGGTACTAATAAATGAGGTTGATTGGTCACAACTGAGAAATCTAAAGTAAAAACTAATAAACATCTATGAGAAACTGGATTTCTTTATTTCTGCTTGATCACAATGTCTTATAAAGCATACATTTTGTAAAATTCTTGAACATAATATTGCTATGCAGCCCCAACTAATAACCAAATAACATATATGTAACAGAAATTAGTAATATGAAAAAGGATTAATGCTCTTATAATATTACAAGTATACCCTCTTCTACAATTTCATAGAGGTAAAATGAAATATAACTTTAAAAATAAAAGCAAATGATTTGTGTTTTTAAATGATGCTGCAATCTGATTATGAAAACCAGTGGGTGCCAGCATGGAACATAATGACTAGTTACTGCCTATGGACAGACACACTAATGAGTAAACAAAAGCTTGCTTAGATGTACAAATTAGTTGTGTAAGAGAGAATGATAGATGAAGAAACTAACGGAAAGGAAAATAGTTTAGGAGAATCTGAGGATTTAAGGGAATGAAGTATTATTATTACAAATCTGAAAACTAAAGTTTAAATAAGCCAAGGTAATTTCATGGACCTTCCTAAATTTAAGTTTACAGATTCAATCAGATTTCTACCGCAGTTTAGATGTTTGAGTTAGAATACAGTCACAAAATATTAGATTTCAACAAGACGGAAACAGAGAGACCAAGGGACAAAAAGACCAGCAAGGACAGAGAAGTTCAAAGACATCTGAAGGAAGAACATAGTAAGAAAGCTCTGCTGTGCACCCTTAGGATATCCTTCACAGTTTCCAGTACCAAAATACCCACACACTGACCATGACTAAGAAATCGTGAATGGAAATTCAATTGAGGTGACATGAAAATGCATTTCTAGGCAGAGACAATAGAAAGTCTGTTGAGAATAGGGTCACTGACAACCAAATTAAAACAAGAATTTTGAGAAAGTTAACTCATCCATTAGAAAATAAAAAAGATTTCCCTAGATAAGTGTTTTAAATAACAAAAGGATAATGCACAAGCTAAGAAGAAATTTGTGACTATTAATACTTAAATGTGTAAGGAACTCTCTCAAATACATGCTTTAATTAATTTGAAATCTTGTGTTTCAGAAGTTGGAAGATGAATTAGTCAACAGGCTGCTTTCCATGCAGAGGACCCGAGTTGGAATTTCCAGCATTAACATAGAAACTGGACATGGTGATACACATTCAACCCCACTGGTGGGGAGATGGGGGGATGTGATCACTGGAACCCATGGGCCAGCTGATCTGGCAGCATTTTTGAGTTCTTGGTACAGATGGAGACATTGTCTCCAAAGCATAAGGTGAAGAGAAATGAGAGAGATGGCCAACACATCTGACCTTCACACACACTTAAAATTATATACGCATTCACATACAACATGCAAATACATAGACATACAACCTTCTGTATGATGTATTTTAAATTATACATGTTTATGCACATGAACTCACTTTTTAAAAATGTTAACATCTTACTATAGTTTCTTAAGTTTTATTTTTGTTCACTGTACAAAGAAATTGTTAGTTTGTTTAAAGATTAAGGTAACAATTATGATTTACACATCCCATATCACTTTGCTGAAAAGCCAATCACACTGGCAGATGTGTTATAATCCCATTCAATTTAATTTAATTTTTTCAATATATGTACATATTCAAGTTCCACATACTGATTTTAATGTTTCACTTAATATACATAGTAAGCTATCACACAGTGTAGCTTTTATCTTTTCAAGGGTTTTGTTTTGAGTTATTAATATTGGGAAACATCAGTATAGTTCAACCATTTGAATGATTACATTCACTAAAATTTTGGTTAATGAAACATTTGTCTACCAAGGAACAATCAGGATTTTCTTACCATTTGCTGTTACTATCAGAGATGCCATTGATAACACTGGTCAATTCTGTCCCGCTGAACAGAAGTGAAAAGACTGGCCAAAGTGTAATTTCTAGCATTAATAGGTACTGACAACTCTTATCCAAATTACATATAAAAATTATCTCCATACCAGCAAACCACAGGTATCTCCTTCTGTATTTGCCTGTGAGTTTTTAATAAATAACTTCAACTTCAGGGGCTCAAGGTCTAAGAATATGGCCTGGATGATATCCATTCACTCTGTATTTATAGATTTAATAGCTTGCTTTAAGCCTATAAAATGGCTACACTACTCATTATGATCATGTCTTGATTGCTTAGCTAGAGTGAGCATTCTCTGATTAATGAAAAATTACCCATATATGCCCATTATATTAGGCTTATTAATTGTGCCATACAACTTATTGCATTTTTGTGATGCAATTATCTTTGGTGAAAGATGAGTTAAAGTATCTGTTTTTTTATTATTTTTTATTGTATTTATTTATTTATTTATTTTTGTTTGGAGCATTAAAGCAGAGTCTGCTCTGTTTCAGTCAGTCAGTGTTTGTTTTATGCTTATTTTCATATCTTTTTATTTTCACCCTTCAGACATTATTTTTAATTTGATATTAACAATGGAGAGCTGAGTAGATACACATATGTAATTTGTCAATCACTTTTAACTAATATGTTGTATCTGTTTATACTAATGCAGATGTTTATATTGATGCATGTCACTTGCTGTTATGTTATTTATAATATTTTCCAATTTTTTTCCCAGTGATATTTCTTTAATCTCCTTCCCCACGTTTTTCTCATACTATGTTCTTCATCCTACTTCTGATTGGTTTTTCTTCATAAGAATATTTAATATATGTACTTGGTGTGGCTATCAAAAATGTTAATTCTCTACATGTCTTCTTATCATTCCAGCTTTTCATATACATCTTTTGCAGGAAGCTGAGGTTGCTCCGGGAATCCCCAGCTCCGGGAAGCCCCGGGCTCCTGGAAACTCCAGCTCTCTCTTCAGGCTCTCCTCAAATGATAGCCCCTTCCGAATGGGCAATATGCAAATGAGGCGTGGCTTGTGGCACCAATGAATGGGCCATATGCTAATGAGGTGTAGCTTGGTGCACCAATCCGCAACCACTATGACACTCTCCCCCTTCCCTGGGAGAGTATAAAAGCAGCAGCTCTGCTGCTGTCCAGGGTCCTGGGAATCTACTATCAAGGTGCTCCAGAATAAAGCTGACTGAGAAGATCCCTGTGGCGTGATTTTCTTCTGGTCGAGGGAGGCGCGTTGCAATCTTTGATATCATTATTCAACGATTTGGATGCACCTAGTTTTATCTACTCAGATTAACTTTATCTTCATTGTGTCAATAATGATTTTGATTTTTCTACATATTTATCAGTTTCTTCTGAACAACCTCTTGCATGTCACCCCTCTCTCTAAAAACAATTTCAAGAATCTATTATATTAAAATTTTGCTGTGCGACATGAATGGGATTTTGTGTTTTGTTTGCCTACATAGGTCATGCTGGGATGGTAGTTCATGTAGTTTTATGCTTATATGTCATCAGATTTCTTTTTAACCACTTCTGTGTCCTTAAACTGTTTTTCTTCTTATGCTCTTTATATATTATGGATATTGATCTGCTTGATGAATAGAATTGAGTATATTCTATCCTATAGGCTATCACTGCTGATTGATCCCTCTGCAGTGCAGAACCTTTTAAATTCAATATAGTCCTATTTTTTTCAACTGCTACTCTTGGTTTTTGAATCACCAGAAGAATATCACCAAAATGACAGCATTTTCAGGAGTGATCTACAGAATGAATTCAATCCTCATAAAAATTTCAGTGATATTATTTAACAAAATAGAAGATAATATCCTGAAATTCATATGGGAATAAAAATGACCATGAGTAGACAAAGTAATCTTGAGCAAAAAAATCGCTATGTGTAAGGCAATACTCAACCCTGAACCATTTGAGAGAGCCATAGTGACCAAATTACAATGGCATGAGCACAAAACAGACACAAATGAAATAGAAGTGATTCTTTAAAATCCACAAAGTTACATCCATCTGACTCTTGACAAGGGTAAAATAAAATTGAGCATGGGAAAACAGGTGAGAAGTGATGGGGAGTGGGTATTCACATGTAGAAGTCTAAAGGGTCTCTCACTTGGGACAGAAAAATAAACCACAGTGGGCACAAAACTTTCATTCCAGACCCAAAGATTTGAAATATTGGAGAAAATAATTCAAACTATAGGAATAAGCAATGACTTTGGAAAAGGACTCCGGTAGCTAGAGAATCTGCTGAGTTATTATAAACCATATTTTCCTAGTTATTTTATTCCCTATTGGCAATTTTAAAAAATTTTTATTTGCTTCTGTGTGTAAGCCATCTTTCTGTCTACATTTTACCTCTATTAACTTATTTGATATCAACAATTGCAAATACCTTAATGAATGTTTATTTAATAAGATTGCTCTACTGCTTCAAGTTTTCAGGTAGTAGTTTCCATTTGTCTACTATAGTTCAGAGCAGTCTTTTTCATTTCAGGCTTGCCATTCCTTTACACAAGCTCATCTTATACATAGAACACTATTAAGGAAATTCTATGCATCTTGGTTCTTGAAGCGACCTACTAGAGAGCTTTTCATTGGCTTCTCATGGTTACTAGAGGTTCCTCAATGTCCCAAACTAAATTTCCATGTTGTTTTTGAGAACAAACTAATAAATTAGAGTTGGTTTGTGTAATTCACTAATTCTTTGTTCTTGAGTGTGCCCCTCTCTGAGAAGGTGTTTTGTCCATCCAGCATCAACAAAAATGCCTAACTTAAGGACAGCCTTTCATATTTAACCTGGTTTTTTTTTTGTTGTTGTTGTTTGTTTGTTTTTTTTTTTCTGGCAGGTAGAGACTGAATTGGGGCTGGGGAAGGCGGCAGTATAAAATTCTGGAGACAATCTCCCTCATATCTGACTTACCTACTAGGACCTTGGCTTTGTGTTTCTTTGCTTGTGAAATGAATGACGTTGCTCTTAGTCATGTGGTTGAAGGGTTATGGCTTTCTAATTATGTATTTTATCTGACATATAAAAGGGGTAGACTTACAGCAAAATGTTTAAGTGTCCATAGCAAATGACAGGAAAGGTAAACATGTGAGATTGTACAATTGAACAATGGAGTAGGTGGTTGGCATTAAAGTAAGAACACTGAATGCAGCCAGCAAAAATTCCAGTTAGATAATCTAATTATATTTTATTGGATATTTTATTTATTTATATTTCAAATATTATCCCCTTTCCTGGCTTCCCCTCCAGAAAACCTCTACCCATCCCCTCTCCCCCTGCTTTTATAAGGGTGCTCCCACACCTACCCACCCACCCACTCCCACCTTCCCACCCTGGAATTACCCTACACTGGGGCATTAAGCCTTCACAGGATCAAGGTCCTCTCCTCCCATTGATGCCTGACAAGGCCAACCTCTGCTACATATGCCGCTGGAGCTATGGGTCTTATAGGCTGGTGGTTTAGTCTCTAGGAGCTCTGGGGTATCTGGTTGGTTGATATTGTTGTTCTTCCTATGGGGTTGCAAACACATTCAGCACCTTCAGTCCTTCCTCTAACTCCTCTATTGGGGATCCTGTGCTCAGTCCAGTGGTTGACTGTAAGCATCCACCTCTGTATAGGTCAGGTTCTGGCAGAGCCTCTCAGAAGACAGCTGTATCAGGCTCCTGTCAGCAAGTACTTCTTGGCATCCTCAATAGTTAATCCAATTATTAACAAAATAAAGACCATTTAAAGTGTTCTTTGTTCATTTATTAAAATCAGAAAAGTCCAAAAAAGAGTAACAAAGTATAAAGGTCCTGGACACCTTTCTAAAATGCACAATTTCCCAAAAACATTTGATGATATATGTATCAGATGCTTAAATATGACTACTTGTGTAGCCAAGTAGCTCAGGTTTATGGCTTTTTCAGGGAGCAATCAGATTGGTGTATATAATCTCCATTGGCATTGTGTTTGTGATATAAACAAGCCTTAAATATCCAATTAGAAAGGAATGGTCAAATAAATAAATTATTGTGCAGCTAAATAATGGAGCAAAGAACAGCTAACCATTAAAAATTAAATTATATAAGAATAAGCATTGGCATGAAGAAATGTTTACAGATGAGAGTTAAGGAAAGAAAGACTGGGTTTTAAACAGTATGAACCTAGATATGTAAAATGATCTTAGTTTGAAAAAGTATAAGTTTACACACATAAAAATATGGCCAATATGAATTGCTGGTTGGATAGTGAGAACACAAAAATGGGAAATTATATTTTTTAAAGCCCATGTTGTTATTCTAGTGGAATCATAGACACTACACCAATTTTCTGAAAGTCTTTAGTCATATTCTATACTTTTGACTGTTTCCTGAACACAGATTGTGAGCTAGAGAAAATAACCCAGCCCTTATTCATTTTTTATGATTTAATTAAAGTGTCTAATGAATGTCCAATAACAGCATTATAGCAATGAATAAATAAATCCCAGCTGTGATTAAACAAAATTTAAAAGTGAGGATGCTATGACCAATTTTCTACAGGATGCTGAGAGTCCTAAGAGTGAAATCAGTGTGCCACTGTATTAAAAGAAGAATTCACATGGGCCAGGTAGATGCTTTATGAATAAGTGTTATGCTGCAAAAACTAAGGATTACAGATCAATTCTTCTCAAAGAAACCATGTTAAAATGGAAGGTAGAACCAACTCCCCAAATTGGACCTCTATACTTCTGGGGCAGCTGGACATTTACACATGCATCTATCATACATCCAGTAATATGTAAAATAAAAGCTTAAAATTCTTTAAATGTTTAATAATAATAATTAATACTAATAATAATAATAGCAATCTGGAAGATGATGAAATATTTTAGAAAACAATTTTCTCAATGATTAAGAAGATTGTGGTGAAATGTTTTATTATATGTTTATAGTTTATATTTGTGTAGGTTATTAATATAAACACATCGATGTCCTTTGTACACTCACCAAACCGTTGCATCTGCTAATGGCCCTTGGATTTATGATCTTTGGAACAACTCATAGAAGAGAAGAGTATAGAACATTTTTGGTGCACTCAACACTACACTTCCTTTCCAACTTAGAAGGCTCCATCCTAAGTAGGTATCTAAACAGGCTCAAATGGTGTCTGTCAAAGTGATGACTCCAAGTATATATCTCTATCTATAGACCTATATCTATAGATTACATTTCTCTATAGAGATTTGTGTAAATATATGTATAAATATATCTATTTACATATCTATATAAATATATCTATAAATTTATTTATATAGATATAGACTTAGATAGATAGATAGATAGATAGATAGATAGATAGATAGATAGATCGATAGAAAGATAGATAGATAGATAGATAGATAGATAGATAGATAGATAGATAGAGATAGCAGTTATAAAACAACCCAGAAAACAAGTGGAGACAATACAGAAAAATTCTCACAAAAAAGTTATATAATGTATCTGTGGTGACAGAAATTTTAGATGGCCTAAAGAAAGTGAATTCTGTTCTCTAGCTTTAGAATATCCTTCCATTCTGGAAGTCAGACAGATCATGTTCAGATAGGCATTGTATAATATTTGTCTTCATACCCTAAGTGTTTTAAATTACTATTCTACTGCATACTACTTATATAATCAGAAAGTGCAGGCTTTGCTATTTAAAACTTATGAATGACCTTGAAGAATGCCTTTCCCTTGACTAGTGCTTTACACTGAGATATTTCATAACCCTTTCAAATATCCTAGAGGACAAATTCATAACTTAGCTCAAAGTGCTACAATAATATAAAGATAATTATCTTAGCAGAATCTGGTATGAAATCCTGTTGTTTGAATGGTGTATATTTTTAATCAGTCCGAAATCTCTGATTTGGGGATTTAATAGCAGTGACTGCTGTTAATTTCTTCAGATTAGTGCTCATTATAAAAATCATATTTCCATATGAGTTTTTCTTTCCTTCATAAAACGTTATCCCAAGACAGCCAGAATTCTTCTGAGAGCACGAACACTCGAACCTGGGCTCATAACACAGAGATGAAACACTCTTTATGGCCGCATTCATTAAACTATTCGACAGAGTACAAAGAGCAGCAACAGGGAGCTTCCCCTAAAAGCTTTTAGTACAACTCTTTCCAAGACCCATTAAACCGGCCCAGCACTAAAGCCTCTGGCCTCCCCTATATATCGATCTCTATCTCTATGGAGGCCCCCACTTCGGTTCAACTGAAGTCTGAGATAATTTATCTCTTATGAACAGTCTATGAAAATGTCACTAAGATGGTAAGCCAAAATGCAAAATGTGAGGCCACCGCCTTATGTTGTCTGTACGTCTCTGAAGAGTCTAGAAATACAAATGCCTATAAAACTCTATCCCTGGATTTCCATTTCTAAAGTTTTATTTTTCTTTGCATGCACGTGTGTGTGTGTGTGTGTGTGTGTGTGTGTGTGTGTGTCTGTGCATGTGTGTGCACAAGAACCCAGATGTCTGCAAAGGCCAGAAGAGGGTGTTATATCCTTTTGAGCTGGACTTATATGTGGTTGAATGTTTTCCACCATGAGTGCTGGGAACTGATCTTAGCTCCTCTGCAAGAATAGCACATCCTCTTAACAGCTGACCCATCTCAGCTACCTTCATTTCCATTTAACTTACCAAGCAATCTGTACTCAGAGATAACCTTTACTGAGTGCAAACCATGTAGCACTAGGAAACATGTTTTCCATTTTTATTTAATATTTCCTACAGCACTTATCTCCATTTTCCATATCCAGTAGATGAGACTCACAGTGTTCCACATCTTTAATCTCAAAGTCAACATTTTATAGTACTAGTATAAGGGAATGAAAATGAAATTATAAGTAATGGGGGAGACAGAGACCCATCTGGACATCTCCTGTCACCAAATGAAGCTTCTAGTACCAGAAATAGGTTCCATCTAATTGAGCTGTTGTTCATATGGGTCCCATGGAGAGACCCAAACTACACAGGCTACTGCCAAAACTAAAACTTCTTCCCATAAACTGACAGCAAATCCCTGTCTTAAGATGTTACCCACACAACTCAGTGACCATGGGGAAGTTGAGTTAGTACATATGGTGAACTTTCATACCAATATGCTAAAATCTTTGGTACAGGAAGGTATTTAGCACACAATCAAAGGAGAAATGTAAACACTAACCTAGCCATTATACCCTTTGATCTACAATGGTGTCCTGCCTGCAAGATATGCTAGTACAATGGTGGCTCAAAGTTTGTGGGAGTAACCAACCAATATCTGATTTGATTGCAGGTCAACTGCACATCCTAGTGACAGTCTACTATGCTCACAGGTCAGCTATCAGTAGAGAAGCTTCCTCCTGCGGCAGATGAGAGCAAACACAGAGACCCACAGCCAGCAGAAAAGAGAAAGAGAGAGACCTCAGAACACTCAGACTTAAATGGGATATCTCCATCAAATCCCTACCTTCAAGGCTCAGAGATGTCTATGGAAGAGGAGGAAGAAAGAGTTCATGAGCCAAAGCAGATGGGGTACACTCAGAAAACAAGACCCTCTATAATGACAGAACCAACATACGTATGAGCACATAGGGACTGAGTCAGCATGCAAGCCCTGCACAGGATTACATCAGATGGAATCCTAGAGCTAAACAGAGAACTGAAAACATGCCCCAATCCCTTACTCAGAAGCTATACTCAATTGATACCCACTTGCAAATGAAAATGTAGTTTCCTCCAACAGGGTCCCACTGGGAAACAAACTATCCTTAAAGGCAGGCATCATTCCCAGCAGTGGATGGCCAAAAGGAAATTATCTCAACAACATTGTTGAATGTTTTCTGTCTCATATTGTCATATCTGTAATCTTGCTCTTTTTAAATTTTTATATAAGATATTTTATTTTATTTCTTTTTCTCTCTTTTTATAGTATAGGTTCTTTGTGTCTCTATAGTAAGTTCCAGTTAAATGCCTTTGTGGGATTTCTGAGAGTGAGAACAAGTGGGTCCTTGTATCTTGTGTCATTTCCTGGGCCTTTTGACTCCTGTTTCTGTTGTCCTACCATATGTGTTAATTTTCATTTTATCATATTTTCTTTTATTATTATTCAGATCTGGATGGGAAGATAGGCAGAGAGGAGCAAGGAGGAGTATAGGGAAGAGAGACTGTCATCAAAACATGATATATGAGAGAAAATTCAATAAAAGAAAATTTTATCTTCCACCTACCTCATTTTATTTTAGATTATGCTCCATTAGATTACGTACAGAAACTAGCACAACCTGTATACACAGGCAAGAGAGATGAGTCCTGCATTCATAATACTATCAGCACAACAGGACTAAACTCTGTACTGGCAAATGAAAAACAAATGTCCAATTACAAAAATTAATAAGAACGAGGTAACAGATACTATTTTCCTGTAGACCTTGTTACTAGAGATCCTTTGTTCACTGAGATGCAACTTCAATAAGATACACCCAGGAATAGATGGTTGTCATTTCCTCTGTAAGCAACGAGATGACTCAGGGTATTCTTTGATTGAACTTAAGTTTATTGAAATCATTATCCTTTATCCACAACATGATCATGTACCAAAAATAATTCTCATATTGTTCTCATTTTGTTGCCTTTTCTAGTTTGGCAACTTGTATTCTTAAAAGTATTGCAAACACACAAGTCTTTTTAGCAATTCTTCTATGTATGTAATTGTAAAAGCTGACTTAAAAGTCTTGATAAAATTAGTAAGCACAAGCTATGTGGCATGTTTAGAGCTGATATAATTTCAGCTCTTTGGTTTTCTTCAATAAAGCCAATGTAGTTACACTCCCACAAAGACAAGCATTTTGAAGACACTGTATATAATCTGAATATTTTGACTTTCTTAATGTCTCAAAAGCCTTGTTCTCTGTCTCATCCATTTATTCTACAATTGTTGATTTATCTACTTCTTGGCAACAGATATGACTACAGACAAAGAAACAAAATAGATAGATAGATAGATAGATAGATAGATAGATAGATAGATAGATAGAGATAGATGATTGATAGATAGGATAAAGGCATATATCCCTAACCTTTTGGGTCTCCCATCCTAAAACAGAAATCAAACAAAAATAATAAACATAAATAAAAATTATAATTCAATGAAATCAAACTAGAAAAAATGAAATTGTCTGTTTTGGACATCTCAAAGAAATTTAAAAATTGCTCTAATTGTAATGGAACGTAAGTAATACAAAATCCAAATGGACCTTCTAAATCATCCGAGAAACTTCTAAAAACACAAGCTCAACAATATTTTTCTATTATTTAAATCACTTGAAAGCCTCTTAAGATGACCAGTGTGAGTTCACACTATTTAACCCACATTATGATTGTTACTCTGTCCCACCACAAAAGAAACGTGAACCAAAGTATGAAAGTGAGAAGGTGTCTTTCAATCCATCCCAAACTGTAGAAACTTTCCTTTTCTTTAAGAAAAACTTATTCTTAGTGACATGTGACCATCTTATCAAGATATCAGATGGCTGCCCCGTGCTAAAAACCACTGACTAGGTAAACCAATATTTACCTTGATATTTTAACTAAAAGTATGAGTAGAATCTTCCCCTAGTCAATACATTCATATTAATAGTGATTGTGCATAGCCACTTTGAAGACCCCTTCAATGTTTATTTATTCTATAAGACTAATGAGCCCGCTGAGATATCAAGGTCTATGATTCATTACATTTCGAGTACTTAGCTTGTCTGGATAGAACCCAAGAGGCTATCCAGAGTTGTCTGCAGACTGACTGACATAAGGAATGAAAGTGTCAATTAATCACTGAACAAACTCAGAGTAATAATAGGATCCATGCAACCAAAAATCTACTATAAGCACCAATATATTCCTGACACTTGTAGGAAGGACAAAAGTCTCACCATTACTAAGGGTACAGAGAAGGAGATTTATAACAGTGCCATTTCTCTCTCTCTCTCTCTCTCTCTCTCTCTCTCTCTCTTTTGGTGGGGGTGGGGAGGGTGAGACAGGGTTTCTCTGAATAGCCCTGGCTGTCCTGGAACTCACTTTGTAGACCAGGCTGACCTCAAACTCAGAAATCTGCCTGCCTCTGCCTCCCGAGTGCTGGGAGGGATTAAAGGCGTACACCATCACCCCAGGCTAGTGCCATTTCTCTTAAGTAATTAACAGTTGAGTGTTTACATAGTTTTAAATGACACTTGTACAAAAGATGGTTTCTCATAACTGTGTATAGTAGGGAAGCAGCTTTTCACCTCAGGTCCTGGATTAAACTGACTCATCTCAAAGTGGAGAGAGGAGAATCCGTTGACATCAATAACTAAGGGAAGAACAGTAGGCTGGGGAGATTATGCAGTGCATGAAACACTTGCCGCTCAAGCATGAAGACCAGAGTTTTGATTGCCAACCCCGACCCCCCAAATGGGAGTAGGAATAGAAGCCAACCTGCAGTCCTAGCACTTGGAAGAGAGAGACAGTAGGTTTCTGGATTTTTTTTTTTTTACTACTTTTATTAGATATTTTCTTCATTTACATTTCAAGTGTTATCCAGCTAGTTCCCTATATCTTCCCCCCTCCCGGCCCTGCTCCCCTACCCACCCATTCCCACCCCTTGGCCCCTGCGTTCCCCTGTATTGGGGCATATAAAGTCTGCATAACCAAGGGGCCTCTCTTCCCACTGATGGCCAACTAGGCCATCCTCTTCTATATATGCAGCTAGAGACGTGAGCCCAGGGGGTACTAGTTAGTTCATGGTTATTCTTCCACNATATATTTATAAAAAAAATATATATATATATATATATATATATATATATATATATATATATATATACATATATATATATATATATGGTGAGTTTTGCTTTGAGTTCATTAAAATACTTTCTTCCCATCTGAAGAACCATTGGTATCATAAGAGTATTGGTGGGGGTAAATTAGTGGACATCTTAGAGCATAAATGAGGAAGAAGAGAGCTTGGCTCTGCTGGAAGGTGGAGGAGGAAACTGTAGAGTAAGAATAATGCTGACTGATACAGTGTACGCAAGTGATTTCCCCACCACTAGGCAAGACTGCAAACCAGTGACACCTCGTTCTAAGAACCATACCTCTGTCATGGTTAGGACGGAGATGGTGTGGGGGGAACTGAGAAGGGCACGCTAGGAGGATACAGTGAGCAGCTGGAGCGGGTCAGTCACAGTGACCCAGATGAGTGATGACACACATTTATTAGAAGTCTAATGCTGATTTAACCTTATCACCTTTGTACATAAAGATGAACATGCAGTTTATTCTTAGATTGTGAATATTCAACAGAGTTAAAACACAAAAAATTAACCTATAAAATCCTATTACTGTACTGAGAAAGGTAAAAAATTAAAAAAAAAAAAAAAAAGGAATCCCAGCTCAGTAAACTTCCTACTCTGTTCTGAGAAAACTGAGTTCTATCTAACCCATTAAAACCTTCCCATTTCACGAGTGGCTGGTTTTGGGGGGAGCATTCAGCAGGTAACTAAGAGTCCAGGGAATCAGGGTAAAACCAGAGTAATAAAGCCAGAAAGGTACTTACAATTTTTTACACTCAGAGACAGAAAGGAAATATTTTGCACTCTTCATCTGGTCAGAACACCCTCATGACTTAACTGAAACAGAGCAAGCTGAGGGGCAAGACAGATACTTCATGATCGATCTCCTGGGAAACTTGTCTGATGAGGTAGAATAAACAGTCCATTCAGAAGATAATCTACACTTTTAGGCTAAAAGGTATATGAGTCATCTTGTTTCCCAGTACCTTTCTTTGGTTTGGGGGATGTAAATGAATTATATGGTAGATAGAGGGGGCAGGTGACCTGTCACTGGGGACCTAATAGTCTAGTGCTATCCTCTAAGCCAAACAATCATCACCAGAAACCCTTAAGAATCTCTACCTTCACAATGCTGCAACTTCTTAATAGAGTTCTTCATGCTGGGCTGACTCCCAAACAAAAAATTATTTTTATTGTTACTTCATAACTATAATTTTGCTACTGTTAGAATCATAATGTAAATATCTATGTTTTCTAATGGTCTCAGGTGACCCTTGTAAAAGTCATTTGACCCTCAAAGAGGTCACCATCAACATGTTGAGAATCANAATGCTGCAACTTCTTAATAGAGTTCTTCATGCTGGGCTGACTCCCAAACAAAAAATTATTTTTATTGTTACTTCATAACTATAATTTTGCTACTGTTAGAATCATAATGTAAATATCTATGTTTTCTAATGGTCTCAGGTGACCCTTGTAAAAGTCATTTGACCCTCAAAGAGGTCACCATCAACATGTTGAGAATCACTACTACTTAAGATCATGCTTGTTGACTGTTCTTCTCCTTCAGGGAAGGGAAGAGGAACATTAAACCCTCATGTGAGAATCTGGCCATTTGTATGTATTTCAGTCCTCATTGCTCATGGCCTTGTGGTCTTGGGATATGCTGGACAATATATTCTGGAAATGGGAAAGGTTAACTTAAAAAGGGAGCATTTAGGTATGGGGAAGTTCTCATCCCGTGGGGTAAGATATTCTTATGTTATGCTTGCTTTATGGGTTGCTATGCTCTTTTAACTAGCCTTCACCCATCCTCTAATAGTCAGCTCAATAAATTCATTGGTTTCCCCATGTGGAGTTTCAGAGTTATCATACTCTATTTGGCATTTTATATCATGCAGGGAACGAATAGGTCTTTATTTAAGTGACCTCAGGGAAAGAGTTCTTACAATAGTTTTCACAGTGGATTATAATCTTGCTCCATGAGACAGACCATTCTCAGTTGCCTTAGGAACTAATAATGGCTGGATTATTAAATGAGCATCAATCCAGTAGTGCTGGTGCTTTTGGGTGGGCTCACCTTCTGAGGTTGTCCCTGCTGTTCATTCTTTTCTCCTGGTTCATTAGAATGTGTTTAAATCCCTTTTTAATTTAAAACCTCAGTTCTTGAAGACCCCATAGGCTTGGTCACATCCTTCAGAAGTCTCTTCTTACTAAAACTTCTCACCACAAGGCCTCTGTAGTAAATTACTTGCCACTTGCCTGGATGTGTGGCAATGCAAAGTCCAAGACCCTTGAATATATCTTCTCTATGTCACACACAAAGACTTGAGTGTAATCATTCCAGCATAAAAATTGGGAACTACATCAAGTATTGCCTCTGTCTGAAATCTTTATTTCAACTTAAGTTGGTCCAGGGGAATCTATAAAGCTACTGCTTTCCAGAACAAGATTCCAGAGGTAGCAGCATGGGCAGCAGGAATACTAACCCTGGCTCCTGCTTCCCTGGAACATGCATCCTCTCTGCCAGGGAGAGCAGTATGGTCGTCAGGTTGGGCCCCTCCTTATTACTACCTTCCCAGAGGCAGGAGGATTTGTCTAATTGGCAGGATCTAATTTAAATCCTGAAACTTAGCTACAATAATGTCTAGAAATAATACATTTCAAGTTTCTAGCTTTTGAAGTACGTGAAGACAAGACACAGGAGAATGAGACCCAGCACTCATTTCAAGTTAGCTCTCCAGTTCTCTCCCGCCTATAACCTTACATAGATTTATGCCTCACTCAGAAGTCTGCTTACTCTGGGGAATTTTTCTGAGCATCCTAATGGGAACTTGTCTCATATCACCAGTACCTCCATAAAGAAATTTTCATTTTTATAGGAATAAAGATTATTAATAAATATTATTACTTCCCTAGGAGGCTAGGTTGAAATGCCAAGAAGTCTTTCTTACTAAGGTAACTGCAGGTCTGCACTCAGGAGAATGAATGATCTAGGCAAATTTCAGGGCTCCTTTTAGCTCCCTCTAGTACCCCTTCATCTATTTAGGGAGTGGTTTATCTCTTTACTTAAAAGCCCAATAAGGAAGTCTGGCTTGGACTTCTGCCCAGGGAAGGCTGGGCAAAAGGCCCTTATCACATTAGTCCTCTTTGGGCCTAATGTGATGAAGCCCAAGGGAAATTGGCGCTTCTGCCATTTCAGCTCCCCAGGACTTGAAATGTCTTTCTATTTCCTGGATGGAATGGCAGGGGTGTATTTTTCAAAAGCTAACCGTGGAAAGTAGGACTGCTCTCTCCGCTATGAGTAATTCTAGCCTTCAAGCGGGGCCTGTTTCAACTCAGAGATTTTCAATTCCGTGCATTGTGCTAATAAGTCTCATCATAAGACTTTAGGTAGAAATCTAAGGTAGAGGCTTTAAAACATGTCTGGATGTATGTGAATATTTTTTGTCTGATGTGTTAGTTATATTTTCCATATTAATATCTAACCTCCCTCCAATATCTTTTCCATATATGTATAATCAAGTGAATGATAACAGTGGCCTTGACAAACATAAGTAACAACATCCACACTATGACTTCATTTGAAAACACACCACAAATTATAAGAGAGGAGGTGGAACAAGAGAGGCAGTGCTAGCATATTTAGGTGTTGTCTTTATGGTCTCTAAATTGACATAAATGTCTGGATAGTAGGATTCCTAGACCATCTTATGTGTACATCTCAGCAAAACTTCTTTTATTTATGGTCAACATTACACACAAAATTACGGAAGAAACACAGGTCCAGTGGCAAGATATGTTCATGGATGCACCCACAGTCATTCACCACACGCAATCAAAAGCAAAATAAACTACCTCTAATCCTATCATCCAGAGATAAAAGTTTGCATACTGTTCTCTGTATTTAAATAGTATTCTTTCATTTATAAAACATTTTTATTTCAAAAAAGGCAATGTTTATGTAAGTGTGAGTATGTATATATTTTATGTATTGAGTAGGTCCTCAAGTTTTTATTTCAGTCTTCTATTGCACTGTGAAGATATATATGTGTGTGTACATATTCATTTATACACATGTATATATGCATATGCTGCAGTGAATTTAATTTAAATATTTAAGACAAAAATTGCCCCTATTGTATATATGAGGTTTATTATTATATATACAAATATGTGATGGCTTAGTAACAGTAGAATTGCTAGTGTGAAGGTGTTGGAGCATCTTAAACCTTTTGTCACATACTGCAAAAATGATCTTCCAAAAATTCATCCTTTTACTATATAAGCCAGGATGCTGCCAAGATTAGATAGCACATAACTGGAATGCCACAGTGGCACATAACTGAATGCCACCATGAAGCATCATCCATCATTATGGACTTTAAAACATCTTCCCCCACTCTGTGTCCTCTAGTTTGGAGGTTAGATCAAAGCCAGATCATGGGAAACTGACAAAAAGTTCCTGGTGATATATGGTCATCAGGCATTCCTACATTGCTGATTCTTATGAGAACCAATGTTTTTGGTATGTGTAACTTCCATACAGCTGTCAGAGAATGCGGCAAATTCTTGTAGGGGTATATCCCTGAGAGATAAGACATGTGTTTTAGGTTTAGGTGTAACCAATGCAAAAGGATCTTACTGGACATGTGAAGAAGTTAGGGTACTGTGAACTGTGATCATTTCTGCTACTTTTGTTTGACCTTTTAGAGAATATGCAAGAAATGTTAGCAGTCACCCAAGTGAATAAGTTTGATGGTGATGGTGGCTGGAAGCAGCTGGATAAAAGGACAGCATGAGAAAGACAGTGAACGGATCTTCATTCTTTTCTGACATATAAAAGGAAGCTATTCTTGGTAAAAATGAAATGAATTAAAAAAAAACACTAAGACTTCTATAGATAGATGGATAGATAGATAGATAGATAGATAGATAGATAGATAGATAGATGTAGAGTTACTATTAATGTAACATTCTAATGAAACAGAATAGCTGCTGTGAATCATTTATCTCGTGAATCTTAACATTTTATATGCATGATGTCAAATAAGTTAGTATAATTATTTGTTTGATGTAAATGACTATGAATCATCAAAATAGAAAACTACAAAGACTTTGCATTGAAGCTTGCTGAACTTTAAACAAGAAGGTCCTATTCTGGGTGACTAGCCTGTTTTAAGAAGTTGGTAGGAACACCGACATGATTTAATGTCACCTCCCTTACTTGGTGTCTATTCATTTGGCAGACAGTGGCAGAAGAGGATTCCTCTCTGAGAAAATTTGACTTTTAGCATCAAAGAATTAATAGCATTGGGTTCAGGGAAGGAGAAATTTAAGCACAGATGCTTTTCTCTTCCAGTTAAGTCAGCTGTCCTCTCTCACACGAGCAATATTGTCTTTCCTTGTCATGTCACATGATTCTATGCTCAGACAATCCCTGAAATTCATAACATTTTTCCGGTGTCACATACTGCATGTCACGCCAGCTGCAACTTCGGTACATTTTTCCTCCAATATTTTAATGGGCAAACTTGAGTAATATATTTCCCAATTTCAAACCCTTCAGCACTGACAGTCCAAAACTCCTGAGGATATGAACTAATGCAAAAGGTTCCGGCTGAGATGAGCATCTTCAGCTCTGGTCCATCAGTGTCAAGTCCTCAAGCTCTTGAGAAATAATTTTACTTATTAAAACGCATTTTCCCACAAAAAAAATACTGTAGGAAAAGACAAAGTTCTCAGTGACCTCTCAGAAAAAAATTGTTGAATTAAGGAGAGAAGTCTACATAACTCTTCCATTTTTTAAAGCTTGGTAAAGTATAATTAATGCCCCCAAGAAATAGCTCTGCTTTGCATTCACAGATTTGAATTATTGAACTGAGCCTTCACCCTGGGACTAGGTTGCCATCATCTTCTCACTGTCTCCTTTTTCTCTAAAACAAAGGTAGACAATACCAACCGGTTGGATTAAAGAATGTGGCAGGTATTAGTGAGCATGTCAGTATCTGTAAGGGTCTACCTTCTTTTGGGAATTTAACAGCCCTTGAGTGGGGACTGACCTGACACTGTGGCAGTGAGAGCCACAATGTTTGAAAATGGACAAATAAATTTATTAATTTAATTTCAAACGACTAGCCAGGAAACTGGTTAGAGGTCTCCTCTGAGTCAATGCTATCATACAAGCAAGAACTGTTTCCAACTTTATTAATTTTGGCTCCCCTGGTGAATTAATATCATTCTTCCACAGATATTATGGACTAAAGTGACAATTCCTTGTGAAAATCTTTATTGTGACAAATGGCTCTTTTAAGAAACATAAGTCATTCTACTTATTGTTGTATGTGCTCTTTTACCACAGCAGTTATTCCTCCTTTTAAAACAATGCTGATTATGCAAACACAATACAGTACCAAGCCTGAGGTCAATTGGATACACAATCCTTCTTTATCAAAATAAAGCAATCTTGGTTTGAAGAAAATAATCTAATCGAGAGTCTTTGTATAGTACACTGTAGCTAAGATCTAGGAAGTCATTTTTTAAGAATATTATCTTTATTTGGAAGCAATAGTGCCTGGCTTCTATGTTGCTTATGCTTCAATGGCAGAGAGAAGATAATACGATGTGGAGAATTCAGAAGAGCCCTGCTAGGAGAGCCTCATAGTCTAGACCAGAGAGAATTTCAAATTCTACATTTTGTGCACTTCCCCCAGCTTTGAGCAGGCTTAACAGACCTTAAGTGTTTGCCACAGTTGGACCTGAATGACCTAGGTGGTGTCCACTGCCTTACCTTGCCACACTGGCAATTTCCTACAGGAGCAGACTGCCTGCTGAGCTTGCTTTGCAACTCAGTCTAGCTGAAACAAAGGATGGGGTCTGTGGGCTCTCCCTACAAAAGATATAATGCTGATATTAAACTTTGAGCCTTGATCAGAAACTTCCCCTTGCTTTCATCCTTCTCCCTCACCCCTTTCATATTTCATTTCCAGCCCCCCCCCTTTAAGTAACCCAGTTCATCCATAGCTGCTGGACAGCTACAACATTTTACTCAGCAAAGTTGATGCATTCTTTGGTAAACATATCCAAGAGACTATTTTCTCACTGGTAACATTTCTTCCTATCCTCTACTTAATATGATCTCTCATCTATGACTGTAATACTTGAAAACTTCTGCATTGACATTTCGATATTTTGGGGAGTGAATAGAGGTAATTAATACTAATTTTTTTCTAATGCAGTTATCGCTAATATCCAGCTAATTATAAGAAATTCAAAAGCAATGCCGTTTTCAAAAGCAGAAGCTGATCATAAACTCTAAACTCTTTGTTTATTTAGTAGTACATATTCAGAGCAAGAAAGATGGCCCAACGGGTCAAGCTGCTTGCCACCACGCCTGAGGACTGGAATCCAATCATGGATACCATAATATTGAAGGAGAGAATCAAATGATGCAGGTTGTAACCATGTGTGTCCAGATAGATACACATGATATAAGTATAGAAAGATGATATTCAAATAACTGGGTAGGAGCTGGGACTCAGTTGGCACTAGTGTTTGCAATGCAAGAATGAGGATGTGACTCTGGATCTCCAGAGTCCCATAAACAGCCAAGTGGAGCAATGTATGCCCACAGATCCCACACTTGGAGGCAGAGACACAGATGCATCTCTGGGTCTCACTGGACAGCCAGATTAGCCAAATGAATGAGCTCCAGGTTCACTCTATCTCAAACATTAAGGAGAGAGGTTGCTATAGATGACCCACCAATAACTTAGCACTCACAGTTACTGATTCTCTCATAAAGCTCAGGTAATAGTACTACCAAGAATTGGAAGAAGAATTGAGAAATGTTGTCCTTTGGATATGATATGGTTGATGCCACATTAACTCACAACTTGGGTTGCCCGCATAAGACCTGTGCAAGATCAAACAGGTCAGAACTCCACCATAAATATGCTGAGTGTGTGTATGAGGGGGGACTTCCAGAGGCCCCATACATAGCAGAGGAGCCATTGGCAGTCGACACCTGCTGAGGGAGGGAGAACTGCATTTCTTTGGGAATGTAGCTAATGATTGGTTGCCCATGTCCTAGTGGGTGGTTTCAAACTCATTGTATTTATGGTCTTTGCTAGTTTGACATAGGAGTGTAACAACAACAGGAAAGGACATAAAATCCAGTTGGAGCTGGTTTGCTTGGTTCCTGGGGAATTTGAGAGGGGTAGTCAGGGTTGGCCAAACTCAAAATACATTGTATAAATGTATAAAAATTTCTAAGGATTAAATTTAAAATTTTAAAAATTAGACAGGGATTGAGAAAGACATCCAACATCAACTTCTGACCTCCGCATGTCCCATACATACATCCACATGCAATCCTGTCCACACAAAAAATAAAAATTTTAAACTAAAATATAGAAAATATACTATACAGCATTGCTGAAAACACAAAAGAAAGTAGGGCATGGTGGTCCACATCTGGGATCTCAGTACTTGGTACTCACAATTTGAAAATCACTAAGGTCTCTTAATAAATTTCAAGCTACAGATGCCTCTCTCAGAATCAGAATCAGGAACAAAGAACATTATCAATTGATATAATTAAGAAAATATGTACAAGTGAGTTCAGAAGAGTAGACAACAATGAGTGCAAAAGGTAGACCTTAAATAAATTTCTTCTTTGTTTAGCTGTATTTTCTAAGTAATCTAAAGTAAAGCCATCTTGTAAAACAATCTTTTATTCACCTGATGGATTTGTCTTGGAAATTTACTGTGTCTGTCTGCTAACCTAGGTATAGCCCTGGAAGGTTCCAGACTCTGTACAATCTTATCTAGGCCTAGAATGTTTTCAGCCTCTGAGAAGACTTATGCTGCATAAGCTCACTCCCTTTCTAGTTCTTTCTGATCTCTGGCTATATGGTTCAACTTAGCTGTACTGGCTCAAACTCTTCTCCATGCTGACTCATACAAACTGGCTTCTCTTGGTTTCTCCTGAATTTCTCTGCTTGACCTCACACTAACTTTGGCAATATGTTCTAATCTTCTGGTTCCTTCCCATTTCTTGCTCATTCTGTTTTCACCTGTATCTAGCATGATCTCTCTCTCTCTCTCTCTCTCTCTCTCTCTCTCTCTCTGCCACCTGTCTCTGAACAAGTATGTCAGTACAATGCCCTCTTTCCTCTGCACTGCTTTCCCTTAAGCTACCTCTCTTTCTCTTTGTTCTCCTGAGAGTTGAGCATATCCTATTCTGTCAAGTCTTTCTTTGATTTATCAATTTGTCTGCCACAATTACACATAACCTTCAAACATGGATGATCCTGTCTACAAACTAAACTTACCTACATTGTTTGGGATTAAAAGGTGCATACCAAGAGTATGCTTATATTCCAGCCAGAGGGTTAAAGGTGTGAGCTAAGGCTGAGCCACACTACAAATAGAAATAAGGTTTTCCAGTAAACACAGTCTCAGGGTTTGCAATGTGGTCAAATATCTAGCAACAGTACTTTGTGTTGTACAGAGACAAATTCTTTTTAAACAAATTATACAGTTTCCTCATGATCTTTACATGTTAACTAGCCAACACAAGCATCCATGTCTTACAAGCCAGGTATTGTTTTTTTGTTGCTTTTTTTTTATGTTACTATGATGTGTAAGTGCAAAAACCTGTGCACATGCACACTTACACACACACAGTTTTTTTTTTTTATCCCCTGGAGGCATCCATTATCTTAATCTACAATTTACTTTGAAGTAAGTGATGTGAAACACTAAACATCTAAAGATGAATGTTCAACTGCTGGAGAGAATTAGAAAAATTACATCTACCAACTTTAAAAAATTATTCTAATTATGTGACATTCAATAGATCATGTGCTTGCCCTTAAAATTATCATTATATTATAGAATAGCAGACCAATAGCTCAATTACAGGGGTATATGTTAAATAAGCAAACCCTTAACCACAGAAAAGCAGAGAACTTTGCATGTTGTGAATACCCAAAATTCAATTGATTCTGTTTGTATCTATGCACTATGTACTTGTTCAAGTCATCTTATATAATTTATAGTTATTTACTTTCCCATACATTTTGCCATATCTATGTATCATTTGTAATAACACATTTATTTAATATTTTGTCACAAATCAACTCACATTAAATCACCTGTTCTATATGTAGGACTGAGATGTAAACCCAGAAACTTTTGCATACTGAGTACAAAGTATATCACAGATACACATTTCCAGCCAGAATAACTTCAAAAACATATCTCTAGGTAAAGGAATAGTCATGAAAAAAATGAATCTGATACCTTTAAAATAACCACAGCTGTTAAAATAACTGAGTTCATCCAAAGCTCATCAAATAAAGTCCTACCTATTACTTTTAATTTTTCACAGTATATTTTTATTTCAAAATGTTTCTTACATAATACATTGTGACCGTCATCATTTCCTTCCCTCAACTCCTCCTAGGTCCTTCCCACCACCCTACCCACCCAACTTCATGCTCTCTATTTTAAAAATAAAATAAAACAAACAAATAAAAATCCATAAGAAAAACATATCATACACATGCATATGTGCACATGTGTGCATGTGCACACACACACACACACACACACACACACACACACACTCAGAAGCAAAGCAAAACAAAAAGGCCACACAGAATAAGTATTTTTGTGCTGCTAAAAACTTGTGGGCAAGGGGCTTTTCCTAGATGCCATCCCACACTTTCTTTCTACAGTCACCATAGGAAACAGCTTCTTAGAATTATTCTGCTTCGAGTAAAATGTGTGTTCTATTTCTTTTGATCACCTTGTACTTCATTTTTTTTCTATATTTACCTTCTAGGCTTGTCCTGAGGAACAAATAATATGGTACACAAAATATATTTAGAAAAATACACTTTTATAAATGCCAGTTGATTCCCACTCTTATAAGGTCAGTTTTTGGTATAGTATAATTACTAATACCCTTGCTTGACTATTGAAATCAATCTGGCCACTACTGAGAAGGTGGTAGCTATAGAGAACTGAGATTGTTCATATACTGAATGAGTAAAGTCTTTTGTCAGAGCAGAGACAGAGTCATGGCCAACACATGATGCCCCAAATTGAGACTCATACCATGGGCAAGAACCAATCTGTGACACTATTAGTGATACTCTGTTATGCGTATAGACAGGAGCTTAGCATAACTCTTCTCTGAAAGGCTCCACCTGGCAGCCAATGGAGAGAGATGCAGAGTCCCACAGACCATCTTTAGATGGAGCTTGGAAAGACTTATGTAAGAGTTGGGGGAATGATCAAGGGACTGGAAGATGATAGGGACTTCACAAGAAGACCAATAAAGTCAGTTAAGCTCAAACCTTGGGGGCTCCCAGACACTGAATCATAAATCAACGAGCAAGAATGGGTTGGACCTGAGCATCCTGAGGCAGATGAATAACTTGGTCTTCATGTTGGGGCCCCAACAACAAGAGAATGTTCTCTGTGAATCTTCTGCCTGCTTGCTTGTGGAACCCATTCCCTTAAATGGGCTATCTTGTCTGGTCTCAGTGGGAGAGGATGCACCTAGTTCTGCAGCAACTTCATGTGTCCAGGGGGTTGGGGATTGGTGTTGTAGGGGTAGTGGAGGGGTGATACCTAGAGGGGGTCTACCCCTTCTCAAAGGAGAAAGGGAGGGAGGAATGGGCAGATGGTCTGCATGAGGGGATACTGGGAGGAGAGGGGGACTAATATTGGGATGTAAAGGAAATAAATAAATTTAATAAAAAATAGAACTTCAAAAGAAAAAAAGAATCTCTTGTCTGAACCCAACGAGGAATATATAGCAGCAGTACTCTAGAAATACACACTGTACATAAATATACATTGTCTGACTGTAAATAATAACACACGAGGTGCTTCAAAGAGGCTGTACAAGAGGTCACCAAATAGAAATTTCATTGTCTTCTTACTAATTTAAAATCAGGACAGAGCTTTTAGCCTCACAGTTTGAACAGTGAGAAGTTATGTACTAACTTACCATGCTTCCCAAGACCCTGAAGTGCCAATGCTTTTGATGATAGTACCTCTGTTGACTTCTCTACCTACAGAGGCAGGTGATATAAACACAGTTCTGTCTGGGGCCAAGTTGCACACAGGCTGGAGTTTTTAAACATCATTGACTCACTAGGTCTCTAGGACTCTAAAGTACAATACTCTTAAGTTTGTCAGGGTCCAGAGACAATGCTATGTCCTCTCAAACTCTGATTTCTCTTTGAAGAAAGAGAACTGTGAACATCACCACATGCATGTGTACATTTCTGAAAAAGAGGCCAGCTTAATATGTGAGGTCTTAGGTGGGGATCCTGTCCCCAGTATGCCATTATTATTTGTTAACAGCATTCCAAAATGTGGATACTTGTAGAGAAATTATCTACCTAAAAAGAACACACTAAGCCATAGTTCTTAAACAGACTTGAGGAAGGGCGAGGAGCAGCCAGGTTCTCATTATATAGTTGTTTCCTGCAGGCTTTTCAAACACAAAAGAACTTAATCACTGTGAATGTGCTGTGTGCCAGCTTTTCATCTTTATTAAGTCAATTTGCCTGTTGCATAATTTCCAATAGCAGTACACTTTGAAAGCACTATTTCACTATTTAAAGTACCAGAGCTAAGCAGTATATACCATTACTATTCCAGTGTACAGAAAATAAGAAGGGTGTATAAAAATTTGAAGCTCTTTGTTTACAAAGATGATTTATGATATCTTTGTGAATGTGTGTCTGTATGTACATATGTATATGTATATACAAACAAAATTTTAGTTACCCAAATAGCTCATTTGATAGAGATACAAACATACCATCTGGTCAGAATCAAAGGGCCATGGAAAATGTTAAGTGTGTGGATTTTGCATGAAGCTATGTTCTCATGTGTATTAAAGCCATATTGCACAATGTTTCATTATTTATTTTGTTGGGAATTTTTACCACATTGATATGTCACTTATACATTTATTTACTCTTTTAAAATGCATTCTTTACCTTTGCACAAACAAGTCAGTTTGCTAGATCGGTTCATTCAGTCATATATGCACTTATTCATATACTCATTGAAGTTATATTTATTTGAGATATTAGATTCCAATAGTGCATTCAGCTTTGACTACATGAACAAATGTTCCTTTTGTGTGAAACTTAAAAATTCCACAAGACATAGAAACTATATATATTTACGTTAATAGTGATCACTCACAGGTGACACAATTCCATGAGTTAAAACAAAGACTCTAATTTACATGAGCTTAGGGCACGGTCAGTGAAGAGCTTAAAGAATGTCTCTGAAAAGCAGAAGTTGGATTGAAATTGGATAGTCTGAAGATGAAGCTCTCTAAGTGATGGTAAAGATTGCTCTATAACTGTCCCTCTGAGATCACACCCAGTCTCTAGGCTTTTAAAGTTTTAATGTGATCTTTGTCACATTACTCACAATGGTGATTAAATGATTGTAAAACGCATCTCTTCCACTAGGTAACCAATGATAATATTTGCCTGTGTACTGGTCTTCCTCTAGCAGTAAACACGTAAATCTTATTCAAAACAGAGTCTACTAACAAAATACAAAGGCTGACTAAACCATGGAGAAGCAGGAAACAGGCAGAATGATTAGACCATGGAGACAGTTGTCATGAATAGCTCATGTGAAGGAAAAGGGAAAATGCTACAGTGTTTTAACCAATCCTGAAGATGCTTAAATGAATAGTAAGATGTAGTTAGCAGCATCCTGCCACTTAAAACATTCAAAATGTTCATGCTGGAAGAGATAATTGGTATTCAACGGTTGTGGAAAACCAAAAAGTGTGAATATTTGCTTATACTAAACTAACATATCACTTCATATAGTAAAAAACATTCATATGTCCTCTTCTCACTACATACCACAGTATCTTTCTGGTACACAAATGATTCATACACCGTATGATAATGAGTTAGTTAACATAAAAAGTGTTGTGGCCATTTCTGTAGCTCTACAGCCTACAAATAGGTATATCTATTTGTTTAATTAAAAATAGCATCAAGTGCTTACCACATATCAAGAGTTTTGCATTCTCCTGAAAATGCATAGACGGGTCTCAAAGAGCTCAATCCTCAGAAGAGAAGAAAAGGCAAAGATTTAAAAATACAAAGAGTTGAGAGCCGGGAAGACATCATCCTAACTATGTGAGTGAGAAATTAGGGAAAGCAGGCAGGAGAGTTAGTTACGTCTATAATGAGACTATAGTTAAGTCTATAATGAGAAGCAATTTTCTGTACTCAAGAAATGCAAGATTCTCTCAGATCAACAGGGCTTTACCCAGATGTACAAGCAACATTGATCTTGGCAATTAAATATTTCAGCCACTAATGACAAAGGTTGATTCCATTGGCTCTTTAGTCTTTTCAGCCATTTAGGAATTCTCTCTGAAGTGGAATATGCCATTTAAGTTTTCAGGTAGGTTTTTTTTTTCCCCCACTTGATAAGATTACTGAATGAGGCCGGGCGTGGTGGCACACGCCTTTAATCCCAGCACTCGGGAGGCAGAGGCAGGCGGATTTCTGAGTTCGAGGCCAGCCTGGTCTACAAAGTGAGTTCCAGGACAGCCAGGGCTAAAGAGAAACCCTGTCTCGAAAAACCAAAAAAAAAAAAAAAAAAAAAGATTACTGAATGAATTAAAGTTGAACACAGGAGCTCGAACTTACTGGACACCAAATTAGGGATGAGCATTAAAGAGCAGCTTGCATTCATCAAAGAAGCTCTGTGCTTCCTTAGAGACTTGACTGGATTTGGGGAAAGGTTTTAATTGTTGTTGTTTTATTTTGTCCACAAAGCGAATTTCCCAAACCAAAAAAAAAGCTACCTTGAAATTTGCTCATGATCTTGGAATGTGGCAGCAATGAGGTTCTGTGATGTGAATGGCACCTGATCACTGTGCATTGCTAATTAGTAAAATTACCAACATATTGATCATTACAAAGTATAAATGCTTAGCTTTGACTTCACACCATTCAAATGACTGTCCAAAATTAAAATAAAATAATGCCTTCATTGAATAAACCGCCAAACATTACATAAAATTTCTGGAAGGCAGCTTAAAAGAGAGTTAGAGAGTCTGTTCAGCTAGTAAATTGTCATCTTATTTCAGTTCTATAAAATAATTTCTTTGAAAATTTCAGAGGAAATGTTTCATAGAAAGAAGAGTTTGTAAGAGCCCATGTCCAATTCTTTCCTCACCACAGTGGCTGAGAATCTCTTCATTATGTGGCCTTTCTACCTTAGAAATCCTCTGGCAAATAAAATCTCCACTTGCCTTTATTGTTCTCACAAAACCTGGGAGTTGTATTCTAAAGAAAAGGCAATATATATATTCTAAGTGCACAAGTATTCATGGAAATACCCAAGCAAGCTGTAAGTAATAATAAAGAGATTTTACTGTTGCCTAAAGAAATAAAAAAGAGATAGAAAAAGTATCACATATTTACAAAAAAATTCTCAAGAAAATACTTAAACGTTGCCTTCAATCTGGAATCCAGTACAGAGTCACTGCACAAAATTAATTTTTATCCTCAAAACACAGAATGAATAACTGGCTTGAAGTAGTTTTGAGTATAAATGTAAACTCAAAGCAGCATTTCTTGTCTTGTTGAAATATTTTCCAACCTACATAAGAAAAGAATTGTTTGAAAAGCAACAGCTGAGTATCACCAGTAAAGGTGACGCCATCTGCATTATATTTGGGAAATAAACTGTGCAAATGTAGATATGAATGCAAGAGATTGGCACTCCATAGCACACAGAGAGGTATAAAACAAATGAGCTGGCATGCCTACATGCAAAGACACGATAGGAATTTTAGTATCTAAACATTTATGTAGGACATGGTTGTAACAAAATAGCTTTCTGAAATTGTGAATCAACTTAAAATGTCACATATATACAGCTTAGGAGCAACCCTGATAACATTATGGTTTATACATGTTTAAGGTTGATAAGGCATTGTCGTACTTATTAAGTCTTGTTTATGGTATCCCTAGCAACTATGTGTGCACAGCAAGGATTTGGGAGAGATACAGAAAGTTATTTGGGTATAAATTTGGGGGTAAACAAAACAACAGAAACAATCTCCCTAGCTACAGAGATAAAGAATTGTATCATGTTGTAAAGCAGAAGTTAAAAACCGTTATTTTTAGTGTAATTGTAAGTTGTCAAATAGTAATAGAGCGGAGTTTCACTCTTTAGAGCTCATCTGAAATCTGAATGTGTGCATTCTCCCTACAAGCCTAAGTTAAAGAAATATTCTAGGAGTAATTGTAAATGAAAGTATAGCATCAATTTAGCCAATATAGTTAGCCTTTTATTCTGGTAACAAACCTTTGTTTTAAGCTGATTCTGCTTTGTTGAGGTAACTTTTTCTGAGAGAAAATGTTATTACGCCTACTGTTGGGTTATAAGGGATTTCTCTAGGCTTCTCCCAGGGATCTAGCAACAGCTTGGTCATCACCTGCTTCCATTGCTTGGCAGGTGCTAACCAAGTAAGCAGGGAACATGTAAGAAGATGACTAGCCACACCAGTCTCTCTCTCTCTCTCTCTCTCTCTCTCTCTCTCTCTCTCTCTCTCTCTCTCTCCTCCTTTCCCCAAGTGTTCCTGGCAGGTCTCTCTTCTTCTCTTTCTGCCTTTCTCTGTCCTCCTTTCTCAGCCCTTGTGGCTCTGTTTTTCTGGCTCTACTCCTCCTTCCCCAGGTCCTCACTCACAATAAACCTCTCTTTACCAGATGTGTCTCATAGTTGATTTCTCAGGCACTGGCCCACCAGGGACCACTTTATCCCCACCGCCAATGCATTGTATTTCACAACACCTACTATCTCTAAATACCTGGCTTACAACTTTCTTATAAATTGTGGTTGGATCCAGGGTTATTTGTGGGTATGCTCAACAGAGGGTGTTTCTGGCCAGTGAACCATCTCACCCAGTCATCTACCAAATGCACCCAGGAGAGGAAAGGCAAGTTCTGAAAACTCTTGAGAAAGACAAAAGCCAAAGGAAAAATTTGTTTTTAATACTGAACTAATTAGCTTTTTCCTATGACAGAATACCTGATACAGCCAAGTTAAGGAAAAAAGATTTCTTTCTTTCTTTCTTTCTTTCTTTCTTTCTTTCTTTCTTTCTTTCTTTCTTTCTTTCTTTTCTTTCTCTCTCTCTCTCTCTCTCTCTCTCTCTCTCTCTCTCTCTCTCTCTTTCTTTTTTCAGCATTGCAGATTTTGGGTCCATCATAGAGGGAAGGCATAGCAAAGCAGTGTAGTTTGAATGCTTGTAGCCACAGGGCTGAGAGAACATATTAACTAGACCCCATTTCTCTTTTTCTACCTTTTATGCTATCTGGTTCCTTAAGCTATGCCACAGTACATTCACATTCAGGACACACTTCTCCCTGACTAATTAATCATCTGAAAACACTCCCACAGACATATTAAAGATGTTTTACCAATCTCCTAGACATGTTGGGTCCAATCAAGTCAGCAGATTAACCATAATAACTGCATTCTTATTCCAGTATTATTATTGCTCTGCCCTTGTTGAATGTTATATTCACTTTGCCTGGAAGTTCCTCACAGATTAAAGTAACCTTTCCTTTGATAGAAATAAATTATTGGGAGGAATGAAGACACCAACCCATCCATAATACCTTCAACCCACAATTTTTCCTGCCTACAATAAATGTGCAAGAATAAAGGTAAATTGAAGGAATGTCTAAGCAATGACTTGCTCTACTTCAGATGCATGCCATGAAAGGGAACCCACCCCTAACACTATTCATGATATTCTACTCAAAAGTAGACTTTAATTACTATATATAATGCAATATACCTTCCATATAAAGACCACTAATGATTTTGAATGAGTAAACAAAATACAAGATGCCAAATGAAGTAATAAAAAGACTAATAAAGGTAATAAATAAAACAAAAATATATGAGAAAATAAATGTAGCAGAAAACAAAACTAAGGTATTAAAACACTCAATAAAAGAGGTTTAAATATAGCAAAGATGATTAGGTTGGAATTTTAATGATCTGTATTTAAACTGCTTACAAGAACTCCACTTTACAGTATAAATAGATAGTAGGCTGAAAGTATAATTAAAAAGTTATACTTCAATCATAATGAAAAGTGTAAGTTTGGATGGCTTTATTAATTTCAGATTAAGTGGGTTTCCAAACAGATGATACTATCAGGGTGACTGGAGAGTTGACACAATAGTTATGGGAGTGTATTGTTCAAAGGACCTGAATTCAGGTTCCCGCACCTGCATCAGGCAGCTCACAACTACTGGTAACCTCAGCTATACACAGATACATACAACTACATATTACTAAATGTAAAATAGATATTTAATTAGAAAGACAGTAAAGATAGTATCAGGGATCAAAGAAGTCCTTTAATAATGAAGAAGTAGCCAGTTAATCAAGAGAATAAGACAATTTCTGCATGTTCATACATGTGATATTATCACGCTGACAACTGAAGTAAATGCTGATTTAATAAGAGAAGAAATGGATAGGTGTCCAGTTAACATCATCTTTTATTACTCTCAATAACAGCAAATGTATAGAGAGACAATGAGTAAAAATATGACAAAACCTAATTTATTTTTATGGTGCGTCCTATTCAATCATCCAAACATCAAAATATTATTGTGATGGATATGAAGTAAAATCTATAAATAAATGACTTGAGAGTTTAATAAATTGTCTGAATAAATGGTCAACATAAAAATAATGTTTAAGTAGTTGATATAATTTGCATATTAGTTTGTGTGTAGTATATATGTGTATGTCAATGGATGAGGTAGAGGTTGGAGTAGACAAGAGGTATTATTTCAGTTGTTCTTTACCTTGCTTTTGAGAAGGGTCTCTTACTGAACCCTGTTACCCTTTGGGCTAGAAGGGTTGACCAGCAGGTCTAGGATCCATTTGTCTTCATCCTCTCCTTGCCTCAGCCCTTAGCACTAGGATAACAGAGGTAAAGTGAGGTATGGACACACTTCTGTGTGAATGTTAGCAATCCCAACTGAAATCTTCATGACTTACCAATTGGGCCATTTCCACAACTCTTCGAAAATTGTATCTTAAAATATAATGTTTTCGAGGAACAGTAATAAGTATAAATGAACTCTACACAAGTTCTCTGAAACAATCTGAAATTTATGAAAACCACTTTAGGATGTCAAAATAAAGATACAGTATACACGCAGAGGATACCTCAATAGTTTAAGATTAGAAGTACTCGCATCTATTTAAATAAAAAACAAAATGGAAAATTCTGAGGAAACTCATTCAAAATTTATGTAGAAGAACTCAAGGCAAAGAATAATGCAAAGGCACCTAGTGAAGATGAAGAGGATAGAAGAGGCTTTGCCTTCTTGGATAGTAAGAGTTATTATATAACTATGATCAGAAGAGCTGTTTACTACTTATGATGAAGTATCAGAAAGTATCACTTCCCTGGCTTGCAGATCCTAGAAACAGACCCACAAGTACAAGCAAATTTGATTTCTGTGGCAGGTGACACCTTACAGGGAAGAGAAAAATCCTGAGTGCCATCTTGTCTGCTAGAAAAGCAGTAACATGAGATGACCACCACATATCAAAAGCAAATTAAGTGAAAAACTTAACCACAAATGGCAAACATGCCATTTTTTTACATTTATTTATTAGTGTGTGTGGGAGGCACCATATGCTGTGGCTTCCCTTGTGGAAGTCAGAGAACAACTTGTTCAGTAGTAGATGTATGTTATAAAGATATTTAATAAATCAAAAATAATTATAGAAATTTTATCTAGGGAAAAGAATCATCTGCAGAAGCAGGACACAGATAGATTAGGCAGAGTCCTGTGGTCTTACACTATACTCATATCTGTTTATGTTAACTTACTCATAATGTGCATCTATGTTAACCTATATTCTTATTAAACTTCAAATGTTAGCAAATGAAACAAAAATTCCACATCCTTTAATTTTAGAAATGACAACCCACACTAAGGGGCTGATACATTGTATCCTTAGCATTTTTTTTTTGACATTTTCTGCTGAATCTATCAATGCTATGATTTCTAGGTAACATTTCTAGTTTGTCTGCTCTGCATCAGACAAACAGGTATCATCCCCCTGATAAGATAAGCCCTAAAACATGTAAGCAATGTCAATGTACATGTTAAATATTTAGGGGGTATATTTTAAATATTTTTTCTTACTTCACTGTCGTATCCCTGAACCAAGTAAGCTGTGTATATGAGTACTTTCACTGACTCTTTTAAGCATTCAATAAAAGCAATGATGCCTAGAAATTATTTCCCATGTGTATAATTTATTTTTATCACATTATTTAGTGCCTAGTATTCATTTCTATCTTTTCAGGATCATATAACTAAGTTATGAAAATTGTTTTAAATTATATGCATATCTCCAAAGAGGTTAACAACTTCCTTTTGAGTTCTTTGAGTTCCAGAGGTTCAGTCCCAACTATCAAGAACCATGGTAAATATTCCAATGTGATTTGTGATATACTAAATCTAGTGTTCTTTCAAAAAATTCTTGCTAAGGTATGTGGGCAAAAAAGAGAATTGGTATAGAAAAGAAACTATCTAAAGCATTACAGGGAATGCTTTTGGAGAGTTTCAATCTCCAGCTCTCTTATCCTTGCTTATAATAGGCTAGCATAAAACCTATAAAACTCAGCTTAGCTTCATGACTTGAGAACAGAACGATCTCATATGTTGAATCCTGTGGAATATCCACAGGGGACACACTAATGACCTTGAGAGAGTCCTACATCTCCTGTGGTTCTAGAGCAATAGAGTACCACAATCCTTCACTGTGGGTTGGCATCACATCTTTCTCTGGGGAAAATGGTAAAGAGGGAATTTGTGAACTTTCAAAAAGGACAGGAGGCTGCCAAGTTCTGAGTAAGAAGGTAGTTGACATACTTAGATCTCATATCCAAAAGACCAAGGGGGAGGCCTGAAATTTTAATGTATATATTCACATCTTGCTAAAATGAAAGCCAGCTTAAACAAAATATATCACAGTGAGAAAAATTATCAGAGGATAACCTTGAGCTAAACTAATGCTTTTCTGTAAAGCTACACACACACACACACACACACACACACACACACACACACACAGAGAGAGAGAGCACTCTTGTTGGTGGGGTTATTTCATTAAGTCATATCTGCCTTTAAAAGAAACTATTTTGGGGGCTGGAGAGATGGCACAGCAGATAAAAGTATTGATTGCTCTTCCATGGGATCCTTGTTCAATTCCCAGTACTGTTTGTAACTTTACTTCCATTCCAGGTAAGTATACAAGTTTTGTCCATAAATGAATCACAAGTCTTAATGTGAAATCCAGAAAAATAGCAGAATCTCCATGATTCTGTATTAAGGAACATGGAATCAATTCTCATTAAAAACTTTAAAAGTTATATATTATTGAAGTTGAACATCTTCAAAATGCCAAGCTTAATGACACAAATCTATAATCCTAGCACTTGGAAGGTCAGAGCCTTAGAATCAGTAGTTCAGTGTCATCCTCTGCTGGCTACATGAGAACTAATCAGAGAGAGAGAGAGAGAGAGAGAGAGAGAGAGAGAGAGAGAGAGAGAGAGAGACTGAGAGATACTGAAAGAGAAAGACACAGAGAGGTAGACACACAGAGAGAAGGAGGATACAGGAAGTAGCTGATTTCTACCAGTCTACCCAATATTTTTCAGTATTGTTATATCTGAGTAGATTATCCAGTCACTAGAACAATAGAGCTACAGGACACTGACTTAGAGATAACAAACAGAAAGCAAGTTTATGTGGTCATTTCTGATGCCTCATGGTCTTGTGACTATTATTCGGTAATCACATGTATGCAGGATCTTTTAGTTGTTCTTGTGTATATATGAAGCCCCTTCCTTTGGTGAATCACATTTGTATTACAGCATGACCAATTAAATATCTGTTTAGGGCAAAGCTGATTCTCCCTGGCTGTGTAATTTTTAATTGCCATTAATTCAGTACAAAAGTTCCAGTTGTTTTGTGTGCTTGATTTTATGCATAGCATTCATTTACTTAATAAGTGTACTGTGATGTCTCACACTGGTTTGTATTGTGGAATTCTTTACCTGTATCAATATAAGTCCTACACATCCTGTTTCAAATACTGAAATAATGTGTGTACATGTTCATGGGAAGGTCAAAGGTCAGCATCCAGGGTTGTTTCTCTATTGTTCTAACTGCAGCCTGTATGCAATGACTGCCTACATGGGCTTGTGCTCTGGGCTCTGCTTGTCTCTGATACTCCCACTATTAGGGTGACAGAAGCTGCCACCATGCCAGCTCTCTACATGTGTGCTAAAGGTAGAGATCCACATCTCACTTTTACATGACAGTTTGGTGACTGAGCCATTTTCTAGGCACCTGGAATTATTGTTTTATTTATCCTATATAATTCTTAATTTAACACAAAGCTTAACATAATTCATTTATATTAAATTTATTTCTTTTACCACTCAAGCTTAGGATATTATTTGTAAGAAGCCTAAAATCATATCAGCACCATAGTAACATGTTAATTAAGAAATGAATTGCACAAAAAAATAAGAGTTTAACTTAAATTACTAAGAAATACACAGAATATTTTAAATGATTAAAAAACAAGTTCTTAAAAGTATGAATTACAGCTTAACATCTATTGCATGTTTTCAAAAATATAATTGTATAGAATCAATAATAAACCCATGTTTGACTTACCAATAAGATTAAAATATAGTAGGTTTACATAAAGCCTGGTGTTCATGGTATTTGGTAGAGGGAAGCCAACCATGTGTGAAACTTCTCAACTCCTTCATGGTTTGCAGTCTCCACCATGGACTTAGTTAATCTTCAATAATGATGGCTTTTTCATTCATTTCCTCTCATCTTCAACCATCACTTCCCAGAAACCTACTCTGGGAAAATTATTACATTAAAGGAGAGTGGATATGACATTGTTGATGAAATGCAATTAAAAAATTAATTCCAATTGTCCTGTCATCAAGTATCATTGAATAGATTGAATGCAAATAGACGGAGCTCTATAAGCAGACTGAAATGTGTTTCTATTTTTAGTTTAGTTATGGGATTGTGTAGGCTGCTAAAGAGTTCTTGGTTCTGTTTGGTTCTATTTAGTAAATTCATTAATGCCTTACAAAGTGTAACAAACAAGCTCTTAGAGATATATTTGGACCAGTCTGGCTGTGAAGGGCTAGAGAGGTACTGAGGACAGTATATTATCTAATGAGACACAGAAGAATGCGGAACAATGACAGAACACCCCAAAATATAATATACTTGGTGAAAATCAATCAAGCTTAGTGATTAGGGTGTCTAATTTAAAACATAAGTATCAAATGCCTCCATAAAGAAAACAATTTCTGCCCTTTATAGTATTGAAGGTAGAAATATACTAGCAAGACAAGAAACAGGCTCATTGAGGTATGTAACTTGTAAGAGAATTAGTCTCTTTTTATTATGGTATTATGTTCCTGGAGTATTTATCTAATCAACAGGTAATAGGCTAGAAATTTCTCACTGACATGCTCTTTGGTTTACAGTTTAGAATCTGGTTATAAGTATGTAAATTTAACTCAGAAAGCCATTGGCTAGTCCATTATAGTACCTTATAAGAAATTGTGTCTTATGTTGACAAACATATACTTGGTGATATTTTTCCTTAGTATTATTTTTTATTTTCATGGATATTTTTTATTATCTGTGAACCATGTACATACCTGGTACCTTTCAGAAGCAAGAAAAGGGCATTAGACCTCTCAGAACTGGAGTTATAGATGGTTGTAAGTTGCTATGTGGGTGCTAAGAATCACACCTCATTCCTCTGCAAGGGAAACCAGTATTCTTAATGTCTAAGCCATATCTCCAGACCTTGGTTATACTTTTTAATGAATTGTATTAATATTTATAATTGCTTTTCAACAAAGTTAAAGAACAACTAAAATAACTACTATTTAGTTTACAAATATGACAGCAAATTAGAGACATTTTGGTATTATGGAATTTATATCTTTGTTCAGATAAAATACACAGAATAAAATTGAATGGTTTAACCCATTTTAGGTATATAGCTCAGTGTCATAGAGACTATCTACATGTTAGCACACCCATCCCTGACAGATACTTCTAATAGGATTTTATATCTAAACTAAAACCTACACCCAAGACATGATAAAAACCCATTATTTGCGCTCTCTCTCTCTCTCTCTTTCTCTCTCTCTTTCTCTTTCTTCCTCACTCTCTCTCTTCCTCCCTCCCTCCCTCCTTCTCTCCCTCAATCCCTCTCCTCCCTCCTTCCCTTCCTCCCTCCCTCCCTCCCCCTCTCCCACTCCTCTCTTTCTCCAACCAGGATTCTGTTGCCTATCTCTACAAATTGGAACACTTGGGTTATTTCATATTAATGGAATCATACATTTTTTTTCTTTTATGTTCTAATCTCATTTAGCAGGTCTTCAAGGTACTAGCAACATTGACATATTTGCTAGAATTTCTTTCCTTTATTAAATTTTTTTGAAATATTCCAGTATTAACAACATATCTATCTTGTCTATTCATCTGTTTTTGAACATTTGAGATTTTCCCATTCTTTGGTAATTGAGAATAATGTTACAGTAAACATTGCACAAATATTTGTTTGAATTCCTGTGTAAATATGTCTGGGAATGGAACTGCTAGATAATGCTGTACTTCTAACTTTAATGTTTTGTGTGTGC
>LR749593.1:1653399-1785583 GCA_902729485.2 Mus minutoides | reverse complement strand
GAGCGGAAGGGGTCTTCAACCCTCTAGGTGGAAGAATAACATGAACTAACTAGTTCCCCCTGCGCTCATGTCTCTAGCTGCATATATGGAAGAAGATGGCCTAGTTGGCCATCATTGGGAGGAGAGGCCCTTTGGTCATACAGACTCTATATGCCCCAGAACAGGGGAATGCCAGGGCCATTACGTGGGAGGGGGTGGGCAGGGGAGCAGGGCGGGGACGCGGGAGGGTAAGGGAAAATTTCTGGATAACATGTGAAATGTAAATGAAGAAAATATCTAATAAAGAGAAAAAAAGAGCTTAGTATTCTGCAATCTTTTATTCTGTAAACATTTATTTATTGTGTTTGTGAATATATATATATATATATATATATATATATATATATATATATATATATGCATGCACACACAGGTGTGTATGCATGTATATACACAGCATCACTTTTTTTATATATAAAAGTAGAAGCAACTCTTATCAACAGAAGGATTAAATGCATTTTAACACAGTATAGCTTATTTTAATTATAAAAACAAACCAAACTTACATTAAATATCATTAACATCACAAAACATTCCTCTTAATAAAAATAGTCACAAAAAATCTGTAACAACATGATTCACTTGATATCTTTTTAAAGCACAAAAATAAGGTAATCTGTATAATATATAGTTTAAGGAAACTATATTAACTTAATTTTACTTTCCATGTAAAATTGTTCTTAAAATAAAGGAAAAAGAAACAAACAGAAAATCCAGGATGTCCAGAAGGAGTTAAATTAATGAAAAGGTGGAGCACAAATATTCTTGAACTTAGGTGGCAGCTACTTCATGTTTATAATTTTGAATGGTGGCAGTTGAATTTGTAGAGAAATAAAATTCCTAAGTGAGTGTGGAGATGTAAGGGTACTGGAAGAACAGTGGTGTGTCCTCAACGTGCAAAATGGGGAGGTTCCATCACAGCAGACAGCCCTCCAACAATGCCAACCATACTGGGAACTACTCATGATCTTCCCTTTAAATATAATACCTTACTCAATTCTACACCACTGGTGGCTTAATATTTTGAATGAGCTTGAAGACAGATTATGTATGGAAATGTATGTATGTAAAATAATAGTGATTATTCAGACAGAGAATCATTCAGATCTATATGCAATATGAAAGTCTTTCAAAGATTGAAAGAAGAAATATGCAAATGAATAAGAATAAATGAATACCCTTAAATTAACTTCTTCAAAGAAGTGAAATACCCTAATAAAATGAAAAGGTATGCCAGTCAAAAGCTCTGTCACATGCATTGATATGGGAAAACAAATCAAATATATTTTAAGCAAAAATAAAATTTAGAGTGATATCTTTTCTGTTTGTTTAAAGATGTCAAAGTGGAGACCATTTGTTTAAAGCATAAGGAGGAAAACAATATAAACTAACCGGTACCCCCAGAGCTCCCAGAGACTAAACCACCAACCAAAGAGTACACGTGGAGGAACCCATGGCTCCAGCCTCAGATGTAGCAGAGGATGGCCTTGTGGGACATCAATGAGCGCAGAGGCTGTTGGTCTTGTGAAGGCTCAATGCCCCAGTGTAGGGGAATGCCAGGAAAGGGAAGGGGGAGTAGGTGGGTTAGTGAGTAGGGGGTGGGGGTGGGTAGGATAGGGGAGTTTTAGGAGGGGAAATGAGGAAAGGGGATAAAATTTGCAATATAAATAAAGAAAATATCTAATAAAAAAAAAGAATGAGACTGTTTTAGTCAGGTGGTTTAGGCAATCACATTTATTATTTTAATCAATAAATACCCAGAGGCTGGGGAGGGAAGTCGTTTAGTCCACAAAATTCTTGCCTTGCTATGCTGACTTCTACTTTCAGGTTACACATTAAAATAAAGACATGGGTGATAGGCGCCTGCTATCCAATTGCTGGGGAAGCTGAGACAGAGAATCCATAGGGCTCATTATCAAATCAGCTTAGCTTACTTGGTGAATTCAAGGCCAGTCAGAGACTCCTGACTGTCTCACAAAGAAATAGATAATAGAGAAAGATAGATGGATGGATAGATAGATAGACAGACAGACAGACAGACAGACAGACAGACAGACAGACAGCTGTGTAGACAAATAACAGCTGGCTGGCAAGCTGGATAGATAGATAAAAGTAGATGGAACCTGAAGGACAATAATTCAGTGCCGCCCCCCCCCCCCACATACATACAAGCAGTCATAAACACCTACACCTGTGTATCTGCATTCAAAATGCATTAATTAATTAACTACAAGTTCACTATCTATGATGTCTTGGAATCCTTTTCTTGGTTGCATGACTTAAGATTATCTTTCAAAGTAGCTTATCTTTGCACTTATACTAGACAGCTTTGCCTTTGTCCCCCTCCCCAGTGTGTCATGTAAGCACTCAGGAAATCTGTTTTATTCTAGAGATAAGCATGTTTCCTTTGACTATAAACTAGAAAATAATTTACAAATCCTGGCTGCTGTGGTCTTCAGCTTGTTTTAAGTGACTTGAAATTTAGTATGCAAATATTTATGTTTCCTATGAATGCTCAAAAAGTATTTATTATATATTGAATGTTTTTCATTAAAATGCTATGTCCCATAATAATAATAATAATAATAATAATAATAATAATAATAAATGGACTAAGAACACATTAATATACTCTTTATAATGATTATATTTTTAAAAATAATCATGATTATTCTTGTTTAAAATTGATTAATTTATTTCTTTACTTTTCCCTAGAGTTTCTCCTGGGCCATTTGGATTTGGGAGTCCCACTTCTACATTATTCCTAGGTCACATTTTCTGTATTTCTATCTCCTGATCTCTTCACTAAAATTCAATTGTCTGAATATTTATATTCTACATGTCCCTACTCACGCACCGAGCTCCAGGCATACTGAGTTGGCGCCCACCTTCCTTGCCTGCACTTGTGGCTTTTGACAGTATTTCAAAATGTCTTTTTTATTCTGTGCTTTCTAAAATAAGTTCTTTTGATTACTGACACTTTATCAGATAAAGGGACTTTCTCATACTATGATTACTGGAAGTAAAGCTTGTTGGTTGTCATTAAATTAAAGTAAAGTAAAATGGTCAACTGCTGCAAGCAGCAGAGCTGTGGACATTACAGAGATCTGGAGAAGAGAATAGTGATAGACAGAGACACAAGACTCTGATTTCACCTCAAGAAGGAACAATCCTTCCACTGTTAAGTTGTTAATGTATTGTTTAGCTACTACTGGGGGTAAATTGCACACGGAGCTTACGAAAAATATAATTTTGGAGCTTCTTTTCTCGGTTCTTCCTCATGCATTTCCCTGCTCTTGTATCCTTATTCTGACCTGGAGCTCTTGCATCCTCCTAGAAATATAGGCCACACCGGAGTCAGGTTTGTGCTTGAGAAAGAAAGTGCAGACCATACAGACCCAAAATCGAATATCTGAGAAATAAAACCCTAGGTTCTTCTTCAGCACCCACATACATGCTTATACCCGTGTGTGTGTGTGTGTGTGTGTGTGTGTGTGTGTGTGTGTGTGTGTGTGTAGTGTATATTCTGTCATTATAAATATTCTTATACATTTTCTTTTGGTATTCCTTCAAGGCAAGTATACGATGTAGTTTTAAAAATCAAGTCAGTTTTCAAAGCCTGCATAATGTTTCCCAAAACTTATCAAGGTTGTAATAATATACAAGACCATGAATAGAACTTGAGTTCCTACTTATCCTAATAGTCAAATCTAGAGATCACAGGACTTTTACTTTTGGTATTTCTAGGTGATATGTGGTAGAATTTAATTGTGTAACTTGCATGTTCCTGATAATAGTAAGTAAATCTTATGTGTAGCTTACATCCAATTTTTTTAACAGTTTCCTTTGAGTTGTTCCTTTTTATTATTAAGCTAAATGATGCCAAGGACCAGCCTCAGCTAGGTCCTGGCTCCCGAGAGAAGAGGTGTTTGAGAGCAGCAAAATTAAATAACTCAAAGTCAAATCGTGAGTCCAAGCTGGCAGTCACATTCTGCTGGGATGGCTTTCCAAGCTGTTCTCTCTGTGTGTTATTCTCTGTTCTAGACACCCTTTTCTTGCCATTTTAAAAACTTTATGGTTGAAACCGCTAACTTTCTTCTCAAGGCAGCTGTCTCTGCTAGTAAAAATTTGAAAAGCTCTCTGACTAGCTCATGGATCTTCTGACCAAAGTCAGAAAAGCCGCTTTGACAATTCTTGGTTCTTCCAACCATCTCAAAAATCCTGTTTAAAAAAAAAATTCTAAAGTTAATTCATGAATTTTTCCAATCAAAATCAGAAAACTAGAAAAAAATTCTAAAAGAGCTGTATTCTTACTTCAGATGGACTTTCTGCATAGCTGCTCAAAAACATTCTAAAGGGGCTGTGTCAGCTCTTTAAGTAATTCTTGAGGTTTCCAATCAGAAATCCTATTAGAAAAAATTCTAAAAGAGCTATGGAAAATTTTTTAAATGCTGTGTTTGCTCTCTGTTTACTTTGCTACCAAATCCAGAAACCCTGGTAGAAAATAATTTTTGAAGAGCTGTTTTCACTCTCCAAAGATCTCCAGATAGCTCAGCTCCTGCTAGAGAGAGATTCTAAAGAACTGCTTTCTCCTAGCTTATTTCATGAAGAACAAGGAGTGTTGCAGTAAATCTCCAACCCAAATATGTCCCGGCAATGAAAACACGACTCAATTAATATGAATACATGCTGTGTGCCTAGATTGGTCAGATCTACCACTATGCTTCCATCTTCCACATCTATGAGACCCCTTAGAACTTGCAGTTTCTCCAGGCCATGTGCTTCTGCTCTGCTTTTCGTCTTTCTCCTCCTCCTCTTCGTCCTCTCCCTCTTCCACTTTCTCCATCTTTCTCTCTCTCCCCACCTTCTGCTCCACCTTCCCTTTATCTGCCCAATCATCAGCTCTCCTTTATTTTACAATTAAGGTGGGAAGCAGGTTTACAGGAAATCACCTGAGTACTGACTCATTCCTTGTTTGCAACCCCTCACAGGAGAACAGAATTAACATCAAATATAATTAGCCCCAGGGCTATCCACAACATAAGAGCCCAGTTTTTATTTTCATATCAACTCAGTTATTTATTCCAGGTTCCCTTTTAATTATCCTATGAGTCAGCATCCCTTGATCCCAGCCGCTTGAATCTTAGGAGACAGAAAGCACATTTTCTTTTAACATTGCAAAAGAATTCAGCGATCTGCCTGTCTCTATAAAGTTACCTGGGAGGGACCTTGTCTTGAGATTACCATTTCAGGTACCATCGGGGCCTAAATTTGCTCTATCTGAGGCTGAACTTGTTGAACTAAGGAATCTGCCTGCATTTGTATCCTCCTGTCTTTGTACCTTTCTGACAAGCTGGCTCCTATTATAGCTGCCTCCGTTTCTTTAGATCTCTGAAGCTTCTTTTACAATTCATAGTGAATCCTTATATTTTTGCATATTTGAGAAATTATATGTTTTCAAACTCATGTTTTTAAAAGTTCTTTTACAAGCCTTAAGGGCTGTCCTGAACGTCCCAGTATTTATCATTTTGCTGAGACATTAGACATACCCTCAACTCCTGGACTTCTGCTGTCTCTATCTATCATGGAGCCAAGAATGTGAACAGGGAGGATATTCCTCAGAGGAATGTGAAAATATGGACATTATTATACAAACAAGCTTCATGCCATCAGCAGCTATCAACAGCCAGGGAGGCCCATGCTTGCTGCCCTGTGTCAGGGGCAGAAACCATGTCATTCTGCCTCTACCAAGACCATGCCAGACTCTGCAAAATGAATATGTGATACCTTTGCAGTTATGTAACCAAGCTGTGGACTCTATATTTTCTCTCTTAACCACAACTTTTGGTTAAAAAAAAAAAAAAAGAGTTCATTAGCTTAATATCCCATAGTTTTATTTAATAGTTTATGGTTTTTATGTGTTTATCTTATTAAAAAAAATCTTCCTAGCCGGGCATGGTGGCGCACGCCTTTAATCCCAGCACTCGGGAAGCAGAGGCAGGCGGATTTCTGAGTTCGAGGCCAGCCTGGTCTACAAAGTGAGTTCCAGGACAGCCAGGGCTATAGAGAGAAACCCTGTCTCGAAAAACAAAAAACAAAAACAAACAAACAAAAAATCTTCCTTACCTCCAGTATCATGAATATGTGCTTATATAGACTTAAGAAAATTGTAAAACTCTTCATTTTTGTTTCACAGATGAATAATCTACAAACGCTTATTTCCATCTAAGTAATATTCAAGTGAATAAGATAAAGTCCCGCACACTTCAAAGTCAAGAGATTGTATCAGAGACCTATTCTGCGACCTGCAAGAACACATCTTAAAAGTTTTATTATTTTGTTGTATTTAGATATAGACCCAACCTGAACATAATTTCTATATCTATGTAAAGAAATGGCCAAATTTCTCTATATAAAATATGAAGCTCCATTATAATATGAAACATTCTTTAAGAAAAATCTTATGTTACTGTTGCTCTCAAAAGATAGCTTTTTCAAAACTATGGGCTAAATATAAGTTCTGTTTCTGCAACTGTAAAATTATGCTAATTGACCTTTTATATTCTTGAAGTAATATACCTTCAAAATTGTGTTTTATTATTTTTATTATAATATAATTATATCATTTCCATCTTCCCTTTTCTGCCCCCCATGCCTTTCCATATATCTACTTTGCTCTCTGTCAAAATTATGCTCTCCTTTTTTCATTAATTGATGTTACACACGTACTCACACACACTGAAAGACCCACAATGTGAGGACTCCCCCACATTATGACTCAGGATAGGTGACACCCCAAATCACTCACAAGAAATGGTCTTGATGCAAATTGCAAGAAGACTTTTATTTCAAGAACACTTTTGGGCCCACAGTCATATACCGCACAGGGGTAGAGGACTGTGGCACCCCGAATAGCTGGGAGAGGGGGTATTTAAAGGAAAAAAAAAAACTACAAAGAAAGGGAAAGATAAGACCACAAAGAATGGGGAAGCTGAGTTAACATCACAAGAATGGGGATGATGAGTTACAGCTCATCTCTTATGGAAGGGTTCAGGCTATCTTTGGCAAATATTCTTGGTCCCTAACACAATGAGTCAGGCACCTGGATGGGTCACCCAATGGTCATAGGCTTCTCAGGCTGAATCAAAGAACTCCATGCTGGGCTTTGTTTCTACGGGCCTAAGAAACACATTGAGTTGGGGTCTTACATTCTCCACTCCTTCTAATAAATAGTTCTAATCATAGAACTAGAAAAATTAAACCTCTGACTCAGTACAGGCTGTATCAGCCCGTTCTACTTTTTGATATTGTTGGTGTAGCATAAGAACCTGAACAGCACTGACCTGCTGTCTGATGAAAGCCATTATCTTGTTAATTATGCAGGGGCATATAGGAAATAAAAGAAACAAAACTAATCAGGGGCCCATGAGGGCAGATAGTAAAGTAGTCATCCATGGGGATTTTGTGAACCAACCTTCAAACCATCTTTCATTAGCCTCTTGTTCTCAGTTTTTTAACCTTTCTCTGAGTTTGGCCATAGAGTCTCTAATTGCCCCTGAATGGTCAATATAGAAGCAGCATTCTTCCTTTAGGGCCGCACATAGTCCTCCTTCTTTGAGGAATAATAAATCTAAGCCTCTTCTATTCTGTAAGAATACTTCAGAGAGTGAGGTCAAAGACTCTTCTAACTGACTGACTTTTCTAAAGCCTTAATGTCTACTATTATTGCTGCCTGTAGTACTTCTAGACCTTGTGTCAGTTGTTGGGGTCCAGTTACCAAGGCAGCGGTCCCCGAACCGATTCTAGCTGCTAGTCCCAAACCCATGACCATTGCAAGGGTGAGGAAGATAGGCTCTCTCTTCTTTCTGGTATTTCTGAAAACATAAGCATTTAGAATCTTGTTATCAGGGTAGTAGTATATCCTAGGGACTAATTGCGTTAACACACAAAAAACTTTTGACCAATTGAAAACAGCAGTAGCAACACAGGGAGTCAATCCGGAGCTGCAAGCCCACCAATAATGGTTGCCAGGCCAATGATATTAGTTTTTAGAAGATGCAGGAATAGTCAAGGTATGGTTGCAGAGGTGTCTATGAGAAGGAGGTACAACTCCTATACATTTCCCTGATCCTGAAATTTCAGCTAAGGTGAGCCTATTCTTAGATTGCCCCCAGGGGCAGAGGCTTGCATCTGAAGTCAGTAATTGATCCATCTGCTGCCACTCCTTCATAATAAGGGGTCCTGGCTGCCAAACAAAGCCAACATGAAGTCACAGCTTTAGGATTTGTAACATTGAGAGCTGTAAAAGCCCTTAACAAGAGCACATTTGCATAGCAGGTTCCATGAATGGTCAGGGTGGTCCTTTTTGAACAAACACTCCCTGAACCCAGGAAGCAGATGGGTGGAGGAACGTAGCTATCTGTTTTATGATTAGCATGTCTTGGAGCATTGAGTCACAAAGGTCACATTCTCAAGCCTGGGCCTAAAGGCCTAGTTTTTATGTTTCACTTTTTCATTCCCCACTTCAACTTGTTAGTAGTTCTAATCTTGGAACTAGACGCTATCTTCTCCCTGACACACTTGATCCTTCAGGGCGTAGTACTGTTGTCTCAAAACTAAAAGCTGCACTGTACTAAGTCTTGCTCTCTAACACACATGGACCTATAATTAAAAGCAGAAGGGAAATCAAAAGGGAAGGGGTCCCATAAGGGTAGAAAGTAGGCTGATCAAGAGTACAAGATAAGGGCCTTTCCATTGAGTCTCAAGGTTTTCTGCTCAGTGGAGTCTAATGTAGACTGAATTTCTAACTTGGAATAGATGTGGGGCTTGCAGGTCTTCTCTTGAGTAGACCATCTGGATCTGCTTCCACACTCACTGTCTCACCCACTCGAGCGCCTTGAGCCTAGAGAATAAAGGCTGAGAAAGCAGCATATCAGCACTATATACAGAGGCTATTTCTACCAGTGGAGGAGGAGCCCCATAGAGTAATTTATAGGAGGTCAGTCCAAACTGTCAAGGGGTGTTTCTAACCCTGAAGAGCACAAAGGTTAGGAGAGCTATCCAATCATTAGTGACAGTCTCTGCTATCAATTTGGTAAGGGTGTCCTTAATGGTTCTATTTATCTTCTCTACCTGTCCTGAGCTTTGGGGCCTGTATGCACAATGTAACTTCTAATCAATCTCCAATATTTTGGCCAGTGTCTGACTTACCTGGGCAACAAAGGCAGGTCCATTATCAGACCCAATTACCTTGGGTATCCCAAACCTCAGGAAGATTTCTTCTAGGATCTTCTTGGCTACCACATTGGCTATCTCAGTCCTGGTAGGAAAAGCTTTTCTTACTCAGCCTGAAAAGGTGTCTATAAACACTAATAAGTACTTGTTACCATACTTGGCTGGCTTCACCTCAGTGAAGTTTGCTTCCCAGTAAGCTCCTGGGTGGCTTTCCCTCAGTCTTCTCTCAGAAGGCATTCCAGAAGGATTAGCATTAACCAGCTGGCAAGGCACACAATGTTTGACCACTGAGTCAGCCACTCCCAGTAATCTCAGAACATAATAAGGGGATGTTCTAATCAGTCTCTGCAGATGTTTAGCTCCTTGGTGGGTTAGATGATGTATCTTTTGGACATATTCTAGTCCTTCTTAATGGGGTAGGATCTCTTTCCCTCCTGAGGTTTAGCAAGTCCCCACTGGGTTCCTAGAGAACCGGTCTATCTTTTGATTTCCTGCCAGTCTTCCAGGGTGTACTGCCACTTGGGTCCTGGCGTTTTGAACTTTTCTACTATAGGCAAAAGGTTAACACTCTGGGCTACCTGCTTGGTGGTTAGGTCTGCCATCTGATTCCCTTTAGCCATTGCATCTTAGGTCTTTCTCTGCACATGTCAACAGTCCTCTTTGTCTGTATATTGCTTTGTACAGTGGCAAAAGCATACCTGCTGTCAGGGTAAATGTTGTTAGACTTCACCTTTGCCATTCGTAGAGCTTGTATCAAAGCCACAAGTTCGGTGGGGGTTGAGGCTGTGGATAAGGGGGAGGTAGTGGACTAGGCCACTCTGGAGACTTCATAGATTTTGGAGGAGCTGATGGATTTAGCTGGTGGCTCCGATTCGGGAGAAGCCTTCACTTTTGATTTTTCTTGTAACACCAGAACACAACCACAATTTTGGGAAGCAAAACCCAATTTTAACAGTGTAAACAATCTATTCTCTTTAAAAATCAGCACCAAAAACATTATGTGCTACAAAGTTTGGTTGCCTGTTCCTGCACACAAACACAAGAAGGTGCAGCCCCCAATACTTCAAAGAGACACTGCCCTAATCCTATCTTTTATAAGTCTAGTTTCTAGGATAAGAATTACATAGAATATTACCCAACTCAGGCATATTTTTAGAGACCTGTTTCCATGGGTTGGCTTGTGCGACATGTTGTAGTTCTAAGTAACTCCAACCCAGAGTTACCAGTTTTAAGCCAACTTTTTGTTACCAATGTTACAAATTTTTAATCATAACCAATAACTTATGAGCCAATAATCTATAACTAAGACATATAAAACATATTTATACCTTTAAAACTATTCAGAAACAAAAATGAAATGGCTGCATACATTTGCTTATTTAAACCAAAAAAAATTTTTAAATTTTCTAGCTGTAATTTCAAGAGAGAAGTACCTTGTCACCTACTGAACCCAATAATCACAGTCATAGAGATTATTCTAGGAGAAAGAGCCATCAGTTCCCTTACCATAGAACTTGAGAAGCTGCTGGTCCCTTTAAGAGTGGCTTTTCAGAGAAGCTCCTGGCAGGGCTTCTCTAGCTGTGCTAGACTCCTAAGTACAGGTGTAGGGCTCCAAAGACCAATTGATACTGTCTATTATTTTTCTTACACCAAATTATCTCCAGATAGTCAGAGAGTACTGCTTTTCTCAAACTCATTCTCTCATGTGTAAACTATCTCTAGTTCTAACTTCAGTCCAAAGGTTAAGAGTCAGTCCAAGGGGAGTGCTAATGGCCTGTCCCATCGTCCGAGTCACATACAGGGAGACAAACAAAGTACACAAAAAGATTATGAAGACTGAGACCAGGACCCGCCTCCTGAGGGACTTTCAACACCAAGAAACAGAATCAGACAGCTGAGTGAACACAAAATCTCTCCTCTCCAGGAGGGATTCCAACTAGGCACCCCAATGGGTAATCTCCAGGTGTCCCTAAAGCTCCCTCAGACCTCCTGGGACATCTCCCAGGGTGGCAACCTGTGGTCCTTCTAGCATGTGGTGCCGATCACAATCCTCCAGTCCTCATGGCCTGAAAGAACAGCTGCAAATACTAACCACACACATTTCAGAAAACCCCATTGTCTACAAAAACTGATGTCAGCTTCCATGGGGACAATTATTTCTCCCATTCTCAGCATTCCTCAGTTACCTGTAGTTGGTTGTCTAGAATGGAGACCCCATAGGCTTTCCTCTGTCTATATTAGCATGTCTATTATTGTCCTTGGTCAGATCATGCTTGGACAGTCATCCTACCTTCCAGGTGTATCTTCTGACAATCTCAGAGCAAACTTCCAACCCCCTGGCTCTTAAGGTCTTTCTGCCATTCTATCACTCTTCTACAGTGATCCCTGAGCCTTAAGTGCAGGAGTGTTTTGTAAATATATCCCTTGGGACTGGGCTCCTCAATTGTGCATTGAGATTGATTGTGGTGTTCTAGAAGAGTCTCTGTTCTTTGCAAAAACGAATTTCCTTGATGCTAGTTGAAGACTACTCTTATGTGTGGGTATAAGGGCAAATACTTAAGATCAATTTAAGGGCTATGCTGCTGGTTTTATAATGTGGCAGTTATAGGTTCTTCTCAAGCTCCTTGACATGCTAATAAGCTTAATATATTTTTGGAAATGATAAAAATCAATCCTGTCATCTTTTAAAATCATCCCCCCCCTTTTTTTACTCTCTTAATTTGTGTGTCTTTTGGCTACATATGTGTCTTGGTACCTGTGTATGATATATGTGACTGGTACCCACTCAGGCCTGAGGAAAGTACCTTATACTCTGGCAAAGGAGTTACATGGTATGAGGTGCCATGTGGATATTGGGAATCAAATCTGTGTACTCTGGGTGTACAATGAATGACCAGCCAATGCTATTAACCTCTGAGTCACCTCTCCATCCGAAAGTTCTTACATACTGTTGCTACTTCCTTTAAGGCTGCCTTGGCTATCTGTTGAGGTTTGGTCTGTTGCTATATATTATAATGCTAAATACTGGTTCCCAAGGTCTGGTTGGCCTCAGGAGAAAAAAAAATCTTCATGTAAACCAAGTAATGTTATGTAACCTTACTCCCCAAGTTATCCCTGATTAGTCAATAAAGATGCCTACAGCCTGTAGCTGAGTAGAAGAGAGGTAGGTGGAGCTTTGGTTCCTAGATTTGGAGTCTGAGAAAGAAATCAAGTGGGGAAAGGAGGAGAAAAGATGCCATGGGGTAAAAGATCTTGAGAACTGGCCATGAGGGCTGGCCAGTAGGAGTAAGAGTGGCCAATGCAGAACATGGCAAGTGGTATCTTGGGGTTATTATCAAGGAAGTAGACAAAAAAAAAAAAAAGCTAACAGGGTTAATATCTCCCCATTTCTAGTGCTGTCTAAGGCTTATTATAAGTATAAATATTTTGTGTCTTTTATCTGGAAACTAAATGATCCAAAGCAAGGCAGAAACCCCCAGTTGGTGTCAATTTTAATTACAACAGCTATCGTTGAGAATTTATATATCTTTAAGAACTTTAAAATTACCTGATCTTCTATTAAATATTCTGAACTGGATGTTTTATGAGGTAAAATTTAATTTATATATCAATAGGACAATAACTATCATTGGCTCATTATAGAATCTTCACACGCAAAAACACTGAATGTTACCTAGTTTTAGGTTTTCAAATTCACAAATATATTGTTTCCTCTAGCGAGCTCTATGTCTTCTTATTAAGCTAATGGGACGTTACATCATTTAAGAACCATCATTAAAAATAGGTGTTGAAAAAAATTAATGTTACAAATGTCCTGATTAACTTAATAAATGTTTTCTCTAGAGTTCTTAAGAGCATTGGTATGGTAGAATGGATGTATTATGAAATTAGAGACCGGGAATCTTAAGGAATAATCATGGAGATGAGGGATAGGGGTGAAGATGAAGTACAGAAGAAAGGTTTATCCAAACTAAGAACGTACAAAAAAATTACTTGGAAATCCACTGCATTAGTTACTTTCCTATCCATATGATAAAATATCATGACCAAATAAATTAAGGAAGAGGGAATTTATTTTTTCTTAAAGTTATAAGGGGGCTAAAATTCATAATAAGAACAATGAGATGATATGGCAGAAGGAACAGAGAATTGGCTGATCTTATTTATATACAGAGTATACACAGAGAAAAACAGAAGCAGGACAAAGCTATAAGCCCTCAAACTCACCCTTAGAGATGGACTCTTCCAGCACATTTTCACCTCCTTGATGTCTCATAAGTTTCTCAAGCAATGCTATCACTGGGGACCAAGTAAACACACACACACAAGCTTATGGGAGATAGTTAGCTGAGTTCATTTTTTTTTTTTTTTAGTTTTCTTTGTTTTATGTACATGAGTGCTTTTCCACATTTATGTCTATGCACCACATGCATACCTGATGCCCATGATGGTCATAAAACAACGTTGGATCTCCTGAAACTGGAGATAGATATGGTCTGCAGCCAACATGTGGTTTCTGGAACTCCAACCCCCATCTTCTGTAATAGCAACAAATGCACTTAACTACTAAGCCATCTCTACAATTCTGGATAGAGGTTTTAACCAGATAATCAGATCTTCATCCAGCTGAGAGTAGTGGTACACACCTGATATCTTGGTGCTCTAAAGGTAGAAGAAAATAGAAACCTGTGAATACCAATCCAGCCAGGAAAGCACATTCAGATCTAATCTCAAAAACAAAACAGAACAATCAAAGAAAAAACTTAATCTCCACTACTCTATTGTACTGGCTAGGTTTGTGTCAACTTGACACAGCTGGGGTTATCACAGAGAAAGGAGCTTCAGTTGAGGAAATGCCTCCATGAGATCTAGCTGTGAGGCATTTTCTCAATTAGTGATCAAGGGCTCCTTGTGGGTGGGACCATCTCTGGGCTGGCAGTCTTGGGTTCTATAAGAGAGCAGGCTGAGCAAGCCAGGGGNCTGACTAAGACATCTATCAAGTAGTTAAAAACATAATTTCAAAATTGATTTAGAATAGGAATACCATGCATGAGTGAGCAGTGCTCATCTTCAAAGCCATGACTTATTAAATGAAAGTAATTCCCTGGTATGGAATATCTTCCTAGGATCTCTTACACAGGAAGGACCTAGAGGCCCCTAAACTATGCAGGCTGTGGTCATTGCCTTTTGTTGTCCATTAGAACACAGCCATAAAGCCCTGTTGCTGAAGATACAACATACCTTGTGTGCAGAATACAGAAAGTATTATGGAGTTGAGCTGGAAGCTTCCTCCCTGCTTCCTAGTATTCCTAGCAAATAAAGCTGCTATGCAGGGAGCTGAGAGAGGAAAGTCAGCAATGGTCCTTCTCATCTTTCAACCTTGTGCTATACAATGCCTATATACCGCAGAAGAGAGGATTCCTGGTGAATAATAGCATGACTCCATTGAGACTAACTAGCTGAGTTTTGATTAGGTCTGAGGTCCCTTAGTATCTGAGGGAGATTGTGCCAAATACTGTAGATTTGCACAAAGGTTTATGACTAGGGATGTCAAAAGCACTAGGGGTGTACCTATATGAATATATTTCTTAGTACATATCCTATTTCCTAAATATTTATGTTTATACTTATAGATCAATGTTGTTGCCTGCCTTAACAAAATAACCAAGTGACTATGTAAGTGGACCAGCTTAAATACAGTGAGCCACAAAACAGAAAGAAAACACACAAAGGCATGAGAGGGAAATGAGGCCTTGATTAAGGGAAAGATGGGAAAATAAGAGAGAATAGAGGGAAGGATGTAGAAAAATATATATATATATATATATATATATATATATATATATATATGTACATATATATATATATATATAATACATGCATGAAACTGTCAAAGTTAGTATTTTTTCAATAGAATTTTTTATGTTTAGTTTCCTAAATCTATTTCTAGCATGAATGATTATTACACTTTATGATTTTTTTCTGCCTCAATTTAGATAATTATCATTCTCTTTATTGCATTAATGTACAAGTCACAGAATTCATTTTAAAATAGTAAGACAACTTTTCAGTGTTGGAAAACACAATTTTGTTTTTATGCGTTACCCTTCACTGCAGAGTTCTGTCAGGTTTTCATGTCAGAATGAAGCACAGCTTACACCCCGTGTTAGTGATCTCTTCCTTCTTCAGCAGAGCTCACAGGTCTACGTGACAGAACTCACTGGGGATCACATTCAGTCTTCTTTTTCTCTTTAAGAAAGTGTGAAATATCAAAGTCACGGTAAATGGAACATGTGGTGGTTGGAATGAGAATGACTCCCATAGGCTATATGTTGGAATGTTTGGTTCCCAGTTGGCAGACAGTTTAAGGAGGATTAGGAGGTGTGGGTTTCTTGGAGGAGATACATCATTGGGCTTTGAGGTTTCAAAAGCCCACACCAGGCGCAGTCATTCCCTCTCTCTTTCAGGTAAGATGTGAGCTCGCTGCTGCTACTGCTCCAGCATCACGTTTGCCTGCCTCCCTATTTCCCTCCATTATGATCAGGCCCCAACCCCTAAAAATGCTAGACCTCAATTAAATGCTTATAAATTGCCTTGGTCATGGAGTCTTATCATAGCAATAGAGCAGTAACTAAGACAATTACTATGATTTTTTTTTTTCTGTTATAAAAATACATAAATAATTTGACTATGTAAATGTATATTTAAAGTATTTTTTTTCATTTAATCTACTAACTTTAAGTTTAATTTGCTCTTGGTTTTCTTATTTACAAATGTTAAAGGTTAAGTTATTAATCTGAGTTATTTCTGCTTTTCTAATATATTAAACATTTTTGTTCACTCTCCTCTATCTTATAGAAATTTGGCTGTTATATTTGTACTTTTATTAAGACCAAAAAATTTTTTTAAATTCCCCTTGTGTTTTGATTTCTTGACCTCAGTTATTGGGAAATATGTTGTTTAATTTTTACATACTGAGACTTTCTCTCTTTTTTTATTAGTTTGCTCTAATTTTACAGCAGTCAGAACAGAAAGCAATTCACTTAAATTTAACTTTCATGGGATTTCAACCTTCTTTAAAATTCTTGGACTTGTGTTGTTTATGGCATGATAATTCTGATGAAGGTTCAGTGCACTGGGAGTTTGGCATATTTAGAGTGGGTAGAGGTTCATGTCAGTGTCACAGGCATCGCAGTAATTCATAGCAATGTTTTTACTCCACACTCATATCCCTTCTACTAATTATTGAAGGAAGAGTAGCTAGTTCTCTAGCTATACTCATATCAGATCAGTATTTACTGTTACATTTGGAACTTTCATGGGCTTTGAATCAAGGAACCTTTTATTACTTTGAGGTGTTTTTGGTTAATCCTGATAATATTCTCTTTTCTCTTCCCTGTGGTGTATGGGGCTAATAGTAACACAGTCTCTCCAACTTTTGGGCTTAGAGGTTTTAATTCATTCCTTCTCCCTGGCTTTGGTTAACCTTTATGAACCTACACACACACAGATACACACACAGACACACATACGTGTGTGTGTGTGTGTGTGTGTGTGTGTGTGTGTGTATGTATATATATATATATATATATATATATATATATATNGTGTGTGAGTGTACATGTATGTGTTGGTGTTCATGTAGCCAGAACTGATTGCTACTGTTTTCTAACCAGATACCAAACACAGTTTTTTATTTGATTGTGTTCAGATTTATTATTTATTTATTTATTTTACATTTTATTTATTTGTGTGCTTTCATATGTAGAGTGAGTGAGCAAGCCAGATGACAAAGAAATAATTTTGCAGGAGCAATGATGGCACAGAACTTGTGGGAGTGACCAAGCAATGTTTGTTTTAACTTGAGGCCCACTCCATAATAGGAAGCCCATGTCTAACACTGCTTTGATGGTCAGAAACTCGAGACTGGATAGTCCAGTGTCCCAGGGTAGAACCTGTAGAGAAAAAAGTCTTATGTATTGTATGAATGCATCACCTGCCAATTAAGTAATTTATGACCTATGGCTTAGACAGGAAGTGAGAAGTTGGACAACTGGAAGGAGAAAGAATTCTGAGGTAGAGCAGGGTGAAAAAGGATCCACCCCCAAGAAAGTGTGAGGAGATAGACCCATGTTTCCTGAGCATAGGTAACCAAGCACATGACAGAATGGAGGGTAAAATAATTGGATTATCTAAGTCACTATCCAGTCAGAGAAGAGCCTAGTTATATGGACAAGGTATTTGTAAACATGTTTTGCATCTGAGTCTTAATTCTGAGAGCATGGGGTCAGGAGGAAGAAATAGGCCTAACTTCAAAAGGAACTAAACATAACTAGTCAAAAACCCAACTAAAGCAAGAACAATGAATGATTCCTAACAATATTCTACGATACTCATAGATTGACGTCTTGTTAAATTGTCATTGAATGGGTTTCATTCAGCAGTGGATGATGCAGGCACAGAGTCCCACAGCTAGACTTAATGCAGAGAGAGAGAGAGAGAGAGAGAGAGAGAGAGAGAGAGAGAGAGAGTCTAAATTGGAGGTCTCCATCAAGTCTCTTCCTTCAGAGGTCAGGGGACATCACAGAAGATGGAAAAATTGTAGGAGACAGAAGGGATGGAAGACACCAAGAGAACATGGCCTACTGCAGGTCTCACAGAGATTGAAGCAGTAAGCCCAGGGCCGGCATGGGTTCAAGTTCTCTGAGCATATATATGTTATGGCTGTTAGCTTGGTATTTTTGTGGGGTCCCCTAATTGTGGGACTGGGTTTGTTGCCAGCTCTCTTGTCTTCTCTTAAGACTATTTTTCTTCTATTTGGGTTTCCTTGTCCAGCCTTGATACACAGGTTTTCACCTTGCCTTATTGTATCTTGGTTTTTTTTTCCTATTTGACTGTAGTCCTTTGGAAGTCTGCTTTTTCATGAGTGGGTCTGGAGGAGAAGGCAGTTGGGGAGCTAGGAGGAGTAGAGGGAGGGGTAAAGATGTATTGTATGAGAGAAGAATCTAACTCTAATATAAAAAGAAAAGAAAAAGAAAAAAATTCTTATACTAGAGCTTTTAAATCATGAATTATCTTATTAAACATGTATTCTTTTTATTTCACAAAAATTCATATTCATTTAAAGTTACATTCTTGATTTTTTTACTGTATTTTCTATCAGTTGCTATAAGAGATAAAAAATTTTTTTACTATGTTTATAAACTAGTCTATCATAATTATTTTTGATTTTTCCTCCATACATTTTAGGGAATGACATTATACTGGTATAATTTCAGACATGTTCTGATTACTCAAATTGTGTTTTTATTTTACATGCACTGCATGACTTTTCTTAATGTAAGATCCAGTCTAAGTCACCTAGGTGGCATTGGAGATTTGAAACCAGTACCTCATTCTAAGTGGTAGTGAATAGGAGATTATTTCAGGAAAACTACTTGTGTGGAAAATGGAGCCAAGAACAGCTAGAAGTAAGATGCAGAAAGGGTGGGCACAGAGAAAAAAGTACTATGTCAACTAAAGATCTATAACTGTTGGGCAATGGTGGCGCACGCCTTTAATCCCAGCACTTGGGAGGCAGAGGCGGGTGGATTTCTGAGTTCAAGGACAGCCTGGTCTACACAGAAAAACCCTGTCTCAAAAAACAAAAAACAAAAACAAAAAAAAAACAAAACAAAACAAACGAAAAAAAGATCTATAACTTATTTTCTCTGAGACAAAAAATTTAAAAGGGCATACTATATCCTCAGAAAATATTAGGATGTATAAGTCAAAGAAAAATCAGGAAAAGGAAAAAGATACTTGAAGTCAAGAACATAGTGTTCAAATTAATACAAAAGAAATGGCATTAATAACATGTAAGTGACAACACTTTAGACATGAGGATTAAAAAGGAGATTAAAGAACAGAGGGGAGGGGAGAAAAAGAAAAGAAGAGGAAGAGGAGGGAGAGTGCAAATTCACAAGGAGCAGCATCCAATTAGTAACAATCAAAAGAATAGGTCCATAAGAGCAGAGTGAAAATGACTGAAAATTACTATTAGGGAAATTTTAATTTTGTTAAGGATTGAAAGTACACTGTCCCAAGTCTGTGTGTTGAATAGAATACTGACAGTACAATTTGGAAGGTTCTGAAAACTTGAGTAGGCAAAGCCTAAATAGAAGTAGACTCCTTACTGTTTTGTGTTGTGGATAGCCCTGAAGCTCTTTGTAATTTGATGCTAATTCCGTTCTCCTGGGAGGGTTTGCTAAGAAGGAATGAGTGAGGACTCAGGTGATTTCCTGTAAACCTTCTTCTCACCTTAATTTGTAAAATAAAGGCTAGAGCCAGTGATTGGGCAGAGGAAGGGAAGGCGGGAGTTGGGAGAGAGAGAAAGGAGGAGAGAGAGAGAGAGAGAGAGAGAGAGAGAGAGAGAGAGAGAGAGAGATGACAGAGGAGTAGGTGGAAGGAAAGCAGAGTAGAAGTATGTGGCCTGGAGAAACCACAAGTTATAAGGGGGTCTCTTATATGAGGAAGATGGTAGTATAGTGGTAGATCTGCCCAATCTTGGTGCACAGCATGTATTCATATTAATTGAGTTGTGTTTTCATTGCCAATGCTTATTTTGGTTGGAGATTTACCACAACAGTTTTCTGTCTCCCATGAGGTGAACATGCCTCCTTCACATCCAAAGGCCATAACTTTCCGCCTAGACAAGAGGCCAAATAACACATTCCAATACCTTGAGTAAACCTACCCCTTACAGAAAAAACAGTATGTGATAATTGTTTAAGCATATAATCCCATAAACATCATTTCAACATGTGAAACACTAGAAGACTCCAAAGGAAAAAGCAATCTTTGAATATTACATCAAAACTTGTGAATGTCCATGAACTTCCTAAAGCAGAAAAGAAAAAGTGATTTAGTCCTGATGGTTGAAGAACTTAACATCAAAGCCTCTGGTCAGGACAGCTGTACAGATGATAGAGGTCTGTCTAGTACAAAAAGAACCAATGGAACATAGTATGTATTTGAGAATTTAGTATAAAAGTAGTTATAAATAAAAACATCTCAAGAATTCTAAAAGAATATTTGAAGAAATAGAAGCAATTGAAAATGGAAACAGAGATGATTATCTGGCTCTTCGGGTAGAAGAAATTTTAAACATGCCTAATTTCAATCTCTGGATCTCACAAGATGGCAGGACAAAATTGACTTCTGAGAGTCTGCCCTATGACAGGTACTCCATGGTACATGTGTGCTTGTATAAATATACATGCACACACATATATGTACATATACATACATAAACACCTACATACACATATAGCAGTCATACAGTAAATGCACATACACAAGTCCATACACATAGGCACATGAAAATTAATATATAAAAGAAAAATGAAGCCAACTATTTATCACAAGAAAAGAAATCATTTCATAGAAATTAACTTCTTAATTCAACACATAGCACAGAGATGTATTTATTTAATAATAAAATGCAAATATATGCTTAACTTTCATAGCACCAACAAAGAGAAATATATGCATGAAAATAAAAATTATAAGATGTTCAGAAACCACAAAAAAAAAAGCTAATAGTAGAAATCAACAAATCAGTAATAGGAGGCTGAATGGAGCAGGTCGATGCTCAGCTGGAAAAGCAGGCAAGCACATGACCTCATTCAGTCCCCAGAATTCAGGAATTTCGCTTTTTAAAATTTGCACCACAGCCCACCTGCCTTTCCATTCATTCAGCACCTGGCTGCACAAGTAACTTTCAAAGCACAAATTTTCCCACCTTCATTGAACTCTCAAATTCATAAACATCTTCACAATGCCCCCACATTGTTTTTTGACTTAAATCCCTCAGAGTGTAAATCCAGGCTCCATCAAGACCCATTGCCCCCCACCCTCATTTCTTCACTACTTGGTAAGTAGCCAAATATGAAGGGAGGTGCCCCATAAATCAGTAGTGCATCACATATATCAGTTCAGTGGTAGAATGGCTGCTGGTGATTTGTGGGTAATCAGCTCCAAGAAGTGGACGAGAGAGAGGGATAGTTTCAAGCATTTCTTTTGCAGCTGACATGAATTTTGAATTGTGTGAACAGACTAGCCATTGGAATTTACCTGGGTAGAATGGTATGCTATTGATTCATTCCTTGACCATAGGGACAACACTTGCTTTGGCTGAGGAACCCAGCTTTCAGGGCATAATATATTGCTTTTCACATCTGTGCATAAAACACCAACAGAACAGAACATTTAAGAAAACACAGGCTGAGTTAATTCAAGAGAAATAATCTTTATCTCAACTGTCCTTTGCTGGGGAAGAATCGTTTGTCCTAAGAACAATCAAGCTAGGTTTTGGGTGCATATGTGATGTCTATTGTCTGGAGTTTGATTTGAATTTTGCCTTGAGCACTCTGTGTTCTTCTCAACACTCATGATGGTTTCATAATGCAAGTGCTATCCAAGTTTCCTGTAGCATCTTTAGTGTGGGATGTGTAGATACGCTGACAGCATTTAACTCAACTGTCTGTAAGGATGGACTTGATCCACAATGTAACAAGTTAAATAAGTTTGAATGTCACCCTTAGTGGGGTTTTTTTTCCCATTCACAAATGGTCCTCTCCAGGTAGCTGTATAATAACCAGAGGTTTTTGCCAAGAATTCAATCTTATTTTCTCCATGTATAAAAATCAACGCCCCCCTCTTCATCTATCTCTCCCCATTTCTCTTCATTTATCTGCTTATTACTTGACAGATATGGAATTTACAGCTCTATCTGTAGATAAATTGTACACAGGTAAGTATATACAAGGTAGGGAGAAAGATGTATAGACAAGTAAGAGACGGGTAGATATATGAATGGGTAGATAAATGTTGGATCAATTGAAGGATAGATAGATAGATAGATAGATAGATAGATAGATAGATAGATAGATAGATAGATAGATGATACTTATTCTCTTAGCATCTCTCTTTTCACAATCTTGCCAGATGTATCCCTTCTTGGCGGGAGGAGGGCATAGGGAACTTTAAGGATAACATTTGAAATGTAAATTAAAATATCTAATAAAAAATAAAAAAAATGTATATTTGTTAGTTATTCAACAAAGGTTACATTTTTGAAAGATACTAATACGTGTGATGATTTTTTAATGTATTATCTTCTGAGTTGGCAAGATAGTTCAAGATAGTTGGGTTAAGTATTTGGCATAACATCATTAGGTCCTGAGTTTGAATTTCAAGAATCCATGTAAAGGCAGTCTATAATCCCAGAACTCCTATTGTAATATGGTGTATGGAGATAGAAGAGTCCACACAAACTTTTTGGCCAATTAGATTGTCATATGAAACAATAAATAAGTGATCCTATCTCAAATTAAATGAAATTCAAGGATTTCCACCGGAGGCTGTCCTATGACTCCCCATGAACACAGTGGCAAGATGCAAGTGCACTCAAACACATACAGTAACACACGTCATAGAAACACAAAGGATAAAATAATAGCATTCTCTTCAGTTTTGTAGAATATAGCATTTTCACAAATATTAGCATAATTATTTCTAATATTATCACATATTCATACAGTCAGACAGACAGACCCAAACAGAGAGGAGGGACAGAAGTTTTTGATGTGATCACTTCATTTGTTCTGCAGCAGGATATCAGAGAATGAACAATTCAGGGAAATTCAAAAGTAACTTTTCTAAAATCCTGTCTGATCCTCTGGATTCAACATTTCCTCCCCTTAAGTGCACATCAGAATTGCTCACAGGCAGCAAATGAAGTCACCCACAGTAGAGTTCTTGATTTCTTTCTGTACACACTACAAAGTTTGAAGTGCCACAAGCAAGGATCATCAAAAGACTCAAGGAAATGATGTTTTGGTTTAGATATATAGACACAGCATATTTAAACCTCAAATTAAAAGTGAGATGAGGGTTTTTAAATTATAATTAAAATCAAATTATAACTATTGGGCTATCTACCTATAAATACACAACACACATATGGCTGTAATAGGTAAGCATGTGTGTTCATATAATAACATAACTATTTTTTGACCCACACACCAATAATTACAATTCTTGTATCTTTAGATGTACCCCAAAAGGTAGCATTTTTTGTTTTTGCTTATTCATTCCATACAATACCATTCCATATATTATTTTTATTTATGTAAAAAAGCCTATAGCTGTGTAAAATGACACAGATGAATATTATGAAGTCTTACATGACTTCAGGAATCAGAAATTAAAAAGAAAGAAACAAAGAAAGAATACATCTATTGGAATTACATTGACTCTATGTCCTTGTTTCTATTTTTTCTTCACACTTTTTGATCTTTGAATGCAGGAGTATACACATACACAAGCACACACATACACATGTGCACACACATAGACCTGTACACACATACCTATATAGATGCACATGTGAGCACACACACAAGCATACACATCCATGTGTATTACTATTTTTTCAAATATCTTCTCATTTTAAGAATTGCCTGTACCAAGGAGCTAATTAGCAAACTATTAAAAATAATGAAACTCTATTTTTGCCTCAGTTTTTCTTCACAATGTTTATTGTCTCTAGTGATTAGAACTCAAAGCAATTATGACATTATTATAGGGAGTAACGCAAAGCAAGAGAGAATGATTGCTTGGAAAACATACACATTCATTTGAGTTCATATATTTTCAATATTTAACCAAGGCAAATTAAGCCAAAATTTGTGCCTAAAGAATCATAAACAATGTGCAAAATATTTTTTGAACTACTTTATATCTACAGACACATAAACTGTGTGTTAGTACAATGTAATCCATACTTATTTTATTACACAAAGACCTAAGTGTCACTCGCCCATCATTAGTGGTACACTATGATTACATCTTCCTGGGAAATCACTCTATGAAACACTTCAATATCACAACAGGGATATTGTGGCTTGATGGATATAATTTTAGGGAAGTCACTGTTTCCAGTGACATTTCTCCTTTTATGCATTTCATAGCATAAGAATTATTTAACATAACTTATTGTCTACAAGAAAATTTATCTTCACCATTCGCCTTTACAAATAAGACCCAGCCATGGAAAATCAAATAAATTCAAAATTATAACTTTATACTACGCACAGCAAAATAAATGCTTATTATTTTATTTGTATTCTACATAGTTTTTTTTTGTTGTTGTTGCTACTATTGAGCCAAAAATAGAAACAGTCTTGCAATATCCACCTTTAATTTCAAGAAACTCAGGCATCAATTTCAGGTTGTTAGTCTTTTTTTTTTTTTTTACCCATGAGTGTCTTTTGATAGTTGAAAAGCCCAGGGAAGCTGCTACAATGATAATGGAAAAACCTTATACATTTTCATTGACATCAAGTTGCCACTGACATCACAGAATTGACAAGATAATGGTTTCCACGCAAGCTTCCATTGACACCATAACATCAGAGCTGTCAGGCACAATGGAAGTGTCTCTTACAAAATCTATTGGCATTAAAAAGGGAGGAAAAGTAAACTCAGAGGCCTAGGATAATATGATACTACTATGTCTCCTACTGTTTCTAATTACCCTTAAATTTATCTAGATCATCGTGAACTTCTTTAGCAGGTACCACATTTCACACATATACATTCAGGAAGTGAAGGGTTAGAGAGGAAAAGGAAAGGGATGTCAAGGTGACTGAGATCCATGCAAAAATCAACTCTATCTGGAACTAGCATTTACAGAGTACAATGTTCACTGTTCCAAACTGGGAACGGGCTGTGGTAATGAGGCAGGAGACAAGAAACTCACACCAATTGGTATTTTAGGTTAATTGCTTTATTATTAATACAGGGAGGTTGCACATTAGCTCTGTGTAATTAGATAAAATTATGCAGTGTTTGGTAATTGTAGCAAAATTCTGCAGTTTGCTACAATTTTGTGCTGAACCAATATACACAATAAAGGATTGTGCTCCCTAAAAGCAGACACAAAGTTGGCATAGGCACAACTAGAGGCAGAAGATGATGTATGACAGATATTTTTTTTTTATTCCTGAAAGGTAAAGCTGACACAATCACATCAACATAACAAAATATTAATACAATATTTTTAACGAACATTAGAGTTTGGGATGAGGAGATGACACAGTGTGTAAAGTGCTTGTGCTCAAGTGTAAGGAAGGACCTGTGCTCAAAATCTTAAAAACCAGCGAGTCTTCAATCCCAGAGTTCCAAAGCCAAGGTGGGAGGTGGAGTCAGGAGAATCTTCAACAGCTCCTGGGTGGAGAGAGCTCACATGGACAGCGCAACAACAAACAACCAGAAGATCCTATCTCAAGCAAGAAGGAAGGTAAGGACTGACACCCAATGATGTCCTCTGGCATCTACACGTGAAATATGTCATGGACACCTGCATATGCACACACACACACACACACACACACACACACACACACACATTCATGCACACACACATACACACACATGTGAACATGCATGCACAAAGACATTTTTTTCTAGTGGTTTATTTATTTATTCACTTTACATCCCAATCACTGCCAACCTCATCCTCGTCCCTTCTCCACACAGTCATTCTCTCCATCCCTACTTCCACTTCTTCTCTATGAGAGTAGAAGCCCCCACTAGGTATCCCCCAACCCTGGAACATGAAGTCTCTGCAGGACTAGACAAATCCTCCCCCACTGAGGTCAGACAAGGCAGTGCAGTTAGGGGAATAGGATAGATAGACAACAGCTTTAGGGACAGCCTCTAATCCAGTTGTTGGGGGATCTGCATGGACTCCCACTTGCATATCTGTTACATACATGCAGGAGGCTTAGGTCCAGCCCCTGTGTGTTCTTTGGTTAGAGGTCAGTCTCTGAGACCCCCCCCCCCCAAGGGTCCAGGTTAGTTGACTCTGTTGGTTTTCCTGTGGAGTTCCTATCCTCTCCAGGGCCCTTAAACCTTCCCACAAGTTTTCCATAAGAGTCCCCAAACTCCATCCAATATTTGGCTTGGGTCTCTCTGCATCTGTTTCAGGCAGCAGCTGGGTGGTGCCTCTCAGAAGACAGTGATGCTAGACTCTTGTCTGAAAGCATAACAAAGCATCATCAGTAGGATTGGTGCTTAACGATTGAATGGTCTCAAGTTGGGCCAGTTAGTGGTTACCCATCCCCTCAGTCTCTGCTCCATCTTTGTTGCTGTATTTCTTGAAGACAGGATCCATTTTGGGTCGAAAGTTTTTTGGGTCCTTATTCCTTCACTAGGGGTGCATGTCTACAGGAGGTGTCCACTTCAAGTCTATATCCCCACTGCTAGAAGTCTCAGCTGATGTCACCGCGATAGACTCCTGGGAGGACCCCAATCCCAGGATTCTGACATATGCAAGAGATGCCCCCAGCCCCATGCCTGCCAGCTTCGGATTCCCATTCATTATCTAGGCTCTCTGGCCCTCTCTCCTGTCTCTCTCACACTTGGTCCTAAACCTGCCCCATGCCCCTCCCCATCCCCTCTACCACCCAGGTTCATGACTATTTTATCTCTGCTTCTAAGTGAGATTCAAGTAGCCTTGCTTGGGCCTTCCTTCCTGTTTAGCTTCTTTGGGTCTATGGAATATAGTATGGATATCTTGTACATTACAGCTAATATGCCCTTAAAAGTGAGTACATACCATGTTTGTCCTTTTGACTCTGAGTTACCCCACTCAGGTTTAATATTCTCAAATCCCATTCATTTGCCTGCAATATTCATGATACCCTTGTTTAATAGTTGAATAGTAGAACCACATTTCCTACGTCCCTTCTTAGGTTGAGGACATCTAGGTTGCTTTCAGTTTCTGGCTATACTAGTAAGGCTGCTCTGAACATAGTGGAGTACATGAGCTCCTGATATTGTGGAGTTTCTTCTGGGTATATGCCCAGAAGTATAGCTGGGTCTTGATGTAAATCAATTCTTAATTTTCTGAGAAAGCACCAAATTGATTTCCAGAGTGTTTGTACAAGTCAGCACTCCTACCAGCAATGTTCCCCTTGCTCTGCAACCTTGTCAACACGTGCTATTGTTTGAATTTTTGATATTAGTCATTCTGACCTATGTAAGATGCCATCCCAGGGTCATTTTGATTTGCATTTTCCTGAGGATCAAGGATGGTGAACATTTCCTTAAGTGCTTTTCACCTATTTGAAATTCCTCTATTGAGAATTCTGTTTAGCTCTGTATCACATTTATTTAATTGAGTTATTTGGTTTGTTGTTGTCTAACTTCTTGAGTTCTTTATATATTTTGGATATTAGCCCTCTGTCAGATGTACAGCTAGTGGAAGATCTTTTTCCCATTTGTAGGCTGCCATTTTGACAGTGTCCTTTGCCTTACAGAAGATTTTCAGTTTCAAGAGGTCCCATTTACTAATTTTTGGCATTCGTGTCTGAGCCATTGGTGTTCTGTTCCAGAACTTGTCTCCTGTACTGACAAGTTCAAGGTTATTCCCCACTTTCTGTTCTATTAGATTTAGTGTATCTGGTTTTACATTGAGGTCTTTGATCCATATGGACTTGAGTATTTGTAGGGTGATAAATATACATCTATTTGCATTCTTCTATGCAGTTGTTCAGTTTCTATGACTTTGTAGGCCTTTTGTTGTTTCTGTTTTATATGAAGTCCAGTTTTAATCAATAGTGATGTGATAACATGCAAGGTGTTATTTTACTCTTCTTTTATCTGTTGAGGCTTGCTTTGTGACAGAGTGCATGGTCAATTTTGGAAATAGTTTCATGAGATGCTAAGAAGAAAGTATTTTCTTTTGTGTTTGGGTTAAATATTCTGTAGGTATGTTAGGTCCATTTGATTCATAACATTTGTTAGTTTCACTTTTTCTGTTTAGTTTCTGTTTTGATGACATGTGCATTAATGACATTGGGGTGTTTAAGTCTTCCACTATTAATGTGTGAGGTTAAATATGTGATTTAAGCTTTAGTAATGTTTCTTTTATGAATGTTGGTGCCCTTGCTTTGGGGGCATAAATGTTCGGGATTGAGATGTTATTTTGCTGGATTTTTCCTTTGATGAGTATAAAGTATCCTTCATCATCTCTTTTGATTACTTTTGGCTCAAAGTATATTTTATAAGATATTAGAATAGCTACTCTGCTTGTTTCTTGGGTCTGTTTGCTTGGAAGTCCTTTTATAGTCCTTTATTCTGAGGTAGTGTCTACTTTCATTGCTGAGATGAATTTTTTGAATAAAGCAGAATGATGGAAACTGTTGATCCACTCTGTTAGCCTGTATCCTTTTATCGGTGAATTATGTCCATTGATGTTGAGAGATATTAATCATCAATAATTATTGGTTCCTGTTATTTTTTATGTTGGTGGTGTTAGTGTATATAATAACTCTTCTTTTGTTTTTTTTTCCTATGCAATTATTAATTTCTTATCTTTTCTTGTTTGTAGTTATCTTCCTTCTATTTGAGTTTTCTGTCTTGTATCCTCTGTAGGGCTGGATTAGTGGAAAGATTTGTTTAAATTTGGTTTGTCATGGAATAGTTTGGTGTCTCTATCTATGATGATTGAAGGTTTTGCTGGGTATAGTAGTCTGGGCTGACCATGTGTGGACTCTTAGGGTCTGCATGACATCTAGCATTTAGAGTCTCTGTTTAGAAGTCAAGTATAATTCGTATAGATCTGCCTTTTTTGATACTTGGCATTTTACCCTTGTAGCTTTTAGTATTCTTTCTTTATTCTGTACATTTATTGTTGTGATTATTATGAGGTGGGGGATTTTGTTTTCTCTTCCATTCTATTTGCTGTTCTGTAAGTTTCTTTTATATTTATAGCCATCTCTTTCTTTAGGTTTGGGAAATTTTATTCTATCATTTTGTTGAAGATATAGGCCTTTAGGTCTAGGCCTTAAATCTTGAAATCCTTTTCTTCTTGTATTCCTATTATTCTTAAGTTTTGTCTTTTCATAGTGTTCCAAATTTCCTGGATTTTTGTGTTAGAAACTTTTCAGATTTGGCACATTCTTTGACCAATGTATTAATTTCTTCTATCATATCTTCTATGCCTTAGACTCTTTCTTTCGTCTCATGTATTCTGTTGGTGATGCTTGCATCTGTAGTTCCTGTTCCCTTTCCTATGTTTTCTATCACTAAGGTTGCTTCTGTTTGAGTTTGCTTTATTGCTTCAATTTCCATTTTCAGGTCTTGAACAGTTTTATTTATTTCCATCACCTGTTTTTTTTTTTCCTGTATTTATTTGTATTTATTCTTTTCTCCTTTAAAGGCATCTTCCTGCTTGACTATATTTTCCAGTATTTCTTTAAAGGATGAAGTTTATTCATCTTTAAAGGCCCTTATCATCTTCATAAGGTGAGATTTAAAATCATTCTCTTGCTCTTCAGGTTAGGATATCTAAGGTTTGCTGTAGTAGGAGAGCTGGGCTCTGGTGGTGCCATTTTAGACTGGCTTTTGTTTATTGGGTTCTTACACTGTTTTTTAGCTGTCTGACCTGGAAGCCTCAAGTGGTAGCAGGGCTCTCTAGTAGAATTGGCAGTTTCTAATGGCAGCAGGTCTCTGGATATCTTGGGCAGCATCAGGCCTCCCAAGAGGCAGGCTGAGTTGTAGCCCTGGGAGTAGAGTGCAGACCCAGGATTACAGGTAGAGGTCTGGACCAGAAAATGAAGCACAGAGATGAGGGGCAATGAAGATATTTTTAACATTTTCAGTGATCCCAAGTTTAGTTTGTTTTCCTTGTATGTACAAGCATTTTACTTCTCTCTTACTTGACTCCATTGTACTCTTTAGGAAAGTAGCAGAGTTCACTTTTTTGCTTTGACTTTAGTTATAAGTAATAATCTTTAATCTCTAAAAACCCCAGTGCATTCTGTGCTTCAGACACCTTCCAGGATCTAGTGACAGGAGAACAGCCTAGTGACACAGCTAGGGAAGCCTTTCGACTTCATATTTGTGGGAAACCCTGGAACTGATCGGGTGATTTCCTAATTCTTGCTTACAGGAAAGATCCAGGCTCTCCTGGAGAAATTAGATGCAACAGCATCCTATAACAAGATGACCTGAATTATTCTTGATGGTGGAAGTTGCTTTTCTTTGGGAATGAATTTGTTCTGAAACCTGAAGACTGAGTATATTAGCCAGTGCCAGGAAAGCATACAAAGGAATGATTTATTTGAGATTCTTATGACAGAAAGTAGGAATATGGAAGACCAGGCTGGCATGCTGTGCTCCTTTAAAAACACATTTATTTTTATTCTACATCTTGTATGAAATAGAGTCAAGTGAAAACTATGAAGACAGAGTGGCATCTATGGCGCTATAAATTGGCCACTGTTGTAAGCCTGGTCTACATGACTGACTTTTGGTGCTACTCTGTGCTGTCTTCCCTCCAGTATTATAGGGTACTCCCCTGCCCACTTTCATACACACACACACACACACACACACACACACACACACACACACACACACACACAGTTTTGGTTTAGTGCTTTAACCGGATTTAATTTTCAGCTAATTGCCTCATTCATATTTTAACTTTATCTGTTCTATAAACTCCCATAGAATGATGACAAAGTTATCCTTCTAAAACCATCTAACTGCCAGTGGGAGACCACACTAAGAAACAGGACTTGCAGAGCCCTGTCCTCATTGAGCTTTTCCTTGCACAGAGCCATCAAAGAGAACTCAGCAAGTCACAGTGTGGAAACTGCCTTAAGTTTTAAATGACTACAATATAGATTAACACCTTATAGGATATAAGCATAAAGGAGTTAATCAATTCTGCAAGATGTTTGTACAAAGACTTGAACCTATGGCGACACTGGACAGGAACACGGTGACCCTCCCAACTAGTGTCGATTTAATTGATCTTACGTGATAGTGACATATCGTGTTATACTAAGAGGGTAAGAAGGACAGTGAGAACGGGTGAGGTCGGAGGAACGACGAGGAACTCTTTACGGTAGGAGTAATGGTAGAGTCCCGAGAAGAGACAAGAGAGGACCGTGTCAGAGACTTTAATAGTAGTCTTAGTGATTGAGTAAAGGAGCACTTTTTTTCTTCAGTGTCAACAGACCAGGGAGACAATTTATCCACCTCATCTATAATTGTAAACGACCCTCATATGTTCCATCATATATCACCATAGAGACTATTTTAACTATCAAATAGTCTGCATATATATATATATATATATATATATATATGCATATGATTTATTCATTTTAATTTCTTCTGTCTTGATTCTTTATACACTCTTAAAGATGACCAGCATATTCTAGACTGGGATTATTACACACATCAACAACAGCAGCACAGGAGGTAAATTTTATAGGAAACTCAAAATTAATTTGAAAATTTTATCCTTGCCAGAGTTGACTATCTTTTTCTATACCATTAAACATGAAAAAATGTTAAGTTTAATCTTTTAAAGTAACTAGTGTTTTGGTGGCAGGCATGTAGGTTTTACTCAACAATAAAAGAGAATAAATTTACATTTTAGACATAACTTTTTAAAACGTAGTTAGTTTTCATATTTATTTTTTAAGACCAGCCAGATAAATGGACATAAAAATATGCAAAAAAAATCTTCTAAAAACTTAACCACAATCATTGTTGACATTTTAGTCACTTCCATACCAAAAATAGACTCAGAGTGTTGGAATTTCAACTCTAATCTCCAGCAATTAGTGTCTTATGTGCCTCAGCTCTTAGTTGTCTCCTGCATGGACTGTATCACTTCACACAGACATACCTGGATGCCTTGGCAGTGGTCACAGTGGAAGCCCTCAATACTCCATTTCCCCTTTTCACGCCTTCTATTTCTAATTTGTATAAAAATGCATGCACTAGTAGTCTGGGTACACTGGAGAGTTTGTACCTCATAGGGAGCAGTTGGCTCATGAGAAACAAAAACTAATCACTATGTGCTCTCAGGTTTTTCTCCCAACCTAACCTCGATGGGTCTGGATTTGGCACTGAGGTGGTGTCTTGAGGAGGGTTCAACCTCCCTGAACCAGCAACTGCTTTCAGTTAGTATGCAGCAGACCTACTATTCCTTCACTCCCCTAGGTTTTCCTTCCTCGCAGCCCTACCATATTGGAGTCACATCTGTCTCCTATGAATGAATGCACATCCTAGTAAAACAGCAGTGTGGAAGCCATCCATTGTTGGGTAGGCTCCTGGGAATCCAATATTGACATCTCATTTCTTTTCCTTAAACATACATATCAAAAGTCCTTTCTTGTAGTCAATTCTTCCATGTATAATGTGGATTCGATGGGAACATAGATTTTGTGGGGTTTGCTCACTACTTTATACCTGGTGTTCAGAATATTGGATAGATTTCACTGTACCATTGTTGTAAAGCATAAACTCAAACATGTCAATATGAATATTTAGATGATTGAACACAGAAAGTGTTTCTAACTTTGTCTATTTAATCTTCATGGTTTTTCAGCAAAATTTTGGTTTAAATGTGTTACTATTTCCATATTTTTAAAATGACATCTCTAGGTCAAAAGATGTGCAGTTTTGGAATTACTTTGTACACATTTGATATCTAATTTGAATAAAAATTTGTGTTCCTGTTTATTTCCGCTGGTTAGTAATTCTAGCAACCCAGAATATTCTCATAGCTGTGGCAGAAGAAAGGACAAAAGTAATCTCACCTGTTTCATTAGGTTTAAAACTATCTGCTTTTGTGGGTAGCACAGAGAGCTAATGAGGGACTCAAATAAATGAATAAGAATCTATATCTATATCTATATCTATATCTATATCTATATCTGTATCTGTATCTGTATCTGTATCTCTCTCTCTCTCTCTCTCTCTCTCTATATATATATATATATATATATATATATATATATATATATATATATATATATATATATATATATAACTTTAAAGTCTTTGCAGTTAAAAATGTTTGCTCTTTCTTTAAAAAGACTCTGTCTTCTCTCTCCCTTGGCCTCAGTAGTTTACTTTTCATGTGGTAGAACTCAGCAGTAAAGTCCACACTTCGTCGTCTGTGACAAGCTCAAAATACCCACCCTCATGTTTTCACTTAAAACCCAACTGATTCCAAGGAGTTTTTTTTTTCCTAGTACTAATAGAAGTCCTGTAGTCTTCCCAGTTCTTCCTGCCAGGGTTGGCCTCGTCTCCAGCAGTAGTTCACAGGTCAGTCTGACCCCCATTTGAGGCTAAATCTGTGCTTCTCCAGGTCCTTTCCTTACTTCCAACAATTAAAGTACCTTACTTTTTACGCAATGGATTATCATCTCATAAACTGTGGATGCCAGAAAAAGCAAGTTTAACCTCACCCTTGTTACTGAAGATGGCAAGCTACTTTGCGGGTCATAAACTCTAGAGGGTCACTAGTTTCAGAAACACAGACACACAGAGGGGAAAAAGTTCATCATTTAGTAAACGACTCAGCCCCTTCTCTGCATAAAAGTAAAACTACACTCAGAACGCTCATTGTTGCAATGGATCTGAGCACTCCAAGAAGACTGATATTACAACTTCATGTTGAAATTTGGATAACTGCTAATGATTGGTATTGAGTTATTCAATGAGTAAATAAATATAAGAGTTATATTCTTGAAAATAAGCTAACATCCTTATCATTCTATTGAAGTGAGAAACACACATACGGGGGGGGGGAGAGATGAACAGAGGAACAGAGAAAGACAGAGACAGAAAGAAACACAGGGATGTATATATCCCCACGTGTGTGTGTGTGTGTGTGTGTGTGTGTGTGTGTGTAGTTGTGTCCCCTCATAGCTACATAAAAACATCAGAGGTTAATGTTAAGATGTGTTCCTAAAGTTGGGCGTAGTGGTGCAAGCCTTTAAACCCAGCACTCGGGAGGCAGAGGCAGGCGGATTTCTGAGTTCAAGGCCAGCCTGGTCTACAAAGTGAGCTCCAGGACAGCCAGGGCAATATAAAGAAACCCTGTCTCAGAAAAAAAAAAAAAAAAAAAAAAAAAAGATGTCTTCCTAAATCCCTTTTCACCTTTTTTTTTTTATAGAAAGTATCTCTAATTGAGTTTAGAGTTCACTGATTAGGCTAAACTGGCTGGCCAGAGAGGCCCTGTGGTCCTCCTGTTTATTCTTCCCATTTCTGAGGTTGCAGATATGCAGCATCATGTCTGGATCTGATGTGAGTGCTGAAGACCAATCCTTGAATGTTGCTCAGCAAGCACTTTACCAAATGAGCCATCTTCCTACCAGCAGCCTTCATTACTGTATTTCAAAGCATTATCATTGCTCATATTACAAACAGTTTTTTAAACTTATTTTTCTTACTTCTTATGATATTTGACAATGTCAAATTATTTTCTTTGTAATTTGATTTAAACTTCTTTAAGTAGGCTTTTACAGCTTCTCTAAATATTTAAAATACACATATCTCTTTTAATGAGAATAGTAGAATCATAACACTAACAGTTGAAAAAATCACCATGTATTTAAGAGAAGGACTAACATGTAAATCAGACTGTCTCGAGCTGGTCTAAGCAACAGCTCTACCCATTACAGAGAGTAGAAGACTGAAATAAACCTTTCAGTGTCTGTCTTCAGTGCACTCTTCTTTAATAAACACTATATAAAACTTTGCTGACATTTCTACAAGCACATATTAAAAAGGAAGACTGTTCGCAATTCAGATGAAGGACACATCCCAAGCCCTCTTAAGTATAAATGTGTTCCATTTGATATTTTTAGCTCTGTGTCTATGTGAGAAAGAAACTTGTGTTCAACCTCCATCTATAAATTTGTGTGCCTATTGACATAATATGTAGATGTCCTTGGATACACAAAAAGCCAAGAAGAAAAGAAAATAGAACACATCTGCCTGTGTAAGCCATGAAGCACTCACTGAAACCCTCTCAAAGACCTGTCTCTCTGATCAAAACAATTCTTCAAGGTTGAGGGATATCTAGAAAGATAAATTTTATACACATACACACACACACACACACACACACACACACACACACACACACAAATGTGAAATCGATGTACCACATTTCTTATTTTACATCTACTGGAATATAATATCATGAAAACATGCATATGTGAAACTCAGATCAAATTCTTTAAATTATGTTTGTTCAAAAAGAATGACATAGTTATAGGGTGGACATTGAGAAGAGCATGAAGCTCTCATTTCCACCACAAATTTGTTCTTTCATATTAACAGATAGACATAACCTTACCTCTCCTATCTCAAACCACAACAGTTTCTATTTCTGTTAAAGCAATACTGCTGTCTCCTACATTTGTAAATGTCTGGTGTTGGCCGGTACCCAAGAAATAATCCACTGATGGCTTCCAAGTCTACTTTGTAGCAACTATCATCTCCTCTGACTCAATGCCCACTCTTGAGCTCACTTCTGTGTTTAACTGTCTACATTAATATCAAATTCATTTTTAAATACAAAGAATATTCCCCCACAGCTTGGACTTTATTCCTCAATGACAGGGTCATTCGACTAAGCTTCAAAAGGAAGCAAATTGCTTTAAAGATAATCATTCTCTTTGGAAGACTGACTCCATCCATATAGTGTTGGCAGCATAAAATAGATTATTGTCTATCTCAAAAGCCACCACGTATCAAGAATCATAAATGATCTTCATTTCCTAAATCAATACATCTCTTATGCACGTTTTCTTAAAGAAGTCAATCGTACATATTTAGATTTAACAAATACTTTACTCGAGCTCTTTTCATCTCCTTTGATTACTAGAGATTGTTCTGACATCATAGGGAGATGTATAAAGACAAATATTAAATGCCTCACTAGACCAGTCATGTCAGTAGCACTACTGAATGGGCCTTTCAATATGAAGCCACATGATAACAGAATAGTTTCTGCCAGACCTAAAGTGGACTTGTATTCAGTCGACATTTTAGCACATCTTGGAACACGACCATTTTTGAGAATTACAAGGTTTTTTCTTAATTGAAAGTAGATTTTAAAATTATAGTAGTTGTTAAATACGAGGAGCTAAATTTTCACTTGTATGCCTTAAGCTGTTATTTGGAGCTGAATCGAGCAGGCAGTTTAACAAGCAACAGGAAATGTTTAAAATCACCAAGATCATTATCCAGTAAAATTAAAATCTCTAAACCAAAGGGCTGTACACTCACTCCATGAGAATTTTGCAAGTGAAACTACCATCAGCATTAAGAACACATCTGTATAGGTAAAACTAGTAGATAAACTGGGCTATCTGGGACAAGAAGAACAATGTAGGCTGTTTCCAGCCAGAGTGGGTGGCACGCTCTTGTCTCCACAGTTGCAGATGAGCATTTACCCAGTGCCTACAATCCATGCATAGCTGTGACTGAGGTGGTCTCATGGCTCCTTCAGTTTTGCTATATATAGTTAAAAGCAATTTCCTTCTGACTGTAAGCATCTAATCTCATATTCATATAGGATCTGCTTACAGCTTACCATTGCAAATTCTTTTTCCAACCTCTAAGAAGTAAGTTTTTCTTAGTCTCTTGTCCATTTTGTAACCCAAGAACAACTCAATTAAGGCCATGAAAGAGTGGATGTGTACCTCTACTTCCCATTGTGTCTGGGACAAGCAGCCCAATATGATAAAGCACTAAATAGCTTGCATAGGTATCCTGGTGTCTAACAAACCTCTCACTAATACCTGCCTGTGCTTTCTAACTCACTACAGTGCTGTAAACCCTTCCTCCCTCCTACTTTTCATAGTGAGGTTGAGATCAATCTGTTTCCTACTTCAGCAGTCTTAGCTTTACCGCAGTTGTCTTGAATAAAGCTTCCTTAACTGAATAACTCCATCTGGTGCAAGTTTTCTTTGACAGCTCAGAGAGCATGTGGATTCACTTTAGACAGATCTCATCTGATGGTGCATTTTGCATGGTATATATTTCCAAGCTTCTCATGACTTCTTGGGGCTCACTTGAAAGGGGAGTGGCTGGAGGCTGGGAAGATAGCTCAGCCATAGAAGTGCTTGCCATGTGTGTATGAAGACCTGAGTTTGATTCTCAGCACCAATTAAAATAGGCAAAGGTGGCTGTCTGCACTAGTAATACTACAGAGGTAAAAACAGGAAAATTCTAGCAAAATAACAGCTCTCAAAGAATGTCACCTAAGATTGAATTCTGTTCTCCATATATACACACAAAAACATGTATACACAAACACACACACACACACACACTCACACACACACACACACACACACACACACACACACACACTACAACTGAAAGAAAATGGGAAGGTGGGAGGAAGGGAGAGATGGAGGGATGAAGGAACGAGGAGAGGGAAAAGGAGGAGAGAAGAGGAAAAGAGAAGAGAGGAGGAGACTGGTGGGAAGGGAGAAGGAAGGGAATGGAAGGTAGAGGAAGGGATCGGAGAGGTCAGCCTCATATCATGGTCACCTTAATTAGGTAAGGATAGGACAGCTTTCCTCCACAGTGTGTTTGAATTGGGTCTTATTTAATCTCCTTTCAGTTATGAGTCTGGTCATCTAGTCATGTCATCACTGTCCTTTGCAAGCATACAATAGTGAAAAGCCTTTTAATCAATTCTCATGATGTATGCTCAACAGGAAACCCCCATATCTGGTAAGGATCTGAGGGACACTTTTCTTTGGTGCTCTGAAGAACAGAATTTTTTGCAAACCCAACACTCAGAACAAGTTCCCATGCCTCCATATTGGTCCATCTAATTTTTTCAAAAATTACATTTAAGGAAGAAAGCTTTAGGTATTTGGCAGTTAGTTTGTTCATCTGCTGAGATCTGGTTGTAGCTCTGTGAATTTTCCATGCCATGTTATGAAATATCTAGCACCTAGCAAATATTCAATAAGTTGAACAAATACAATGTATAAGGGTCTTGTTAGCCACACAAATGAAGGATTGGAATAGCACGGGTATCAAATTCAAAATAACACAGACATTGGTACAGCACATTATCTTCTACTAGGCATGATTACCTACATCATCTAAAGTAACATCTCAATTCTAATGCACACTCAAGAAGAAACTCAATCTAAGTCAAGGTTCATCTATGTGTTTGTTTAGAAGACTAAACATTTTTCTTCAGTGCTAGAGATTGAACCCTATGTCTCTCACAAGCTAAGCAAGTGCTCTATATCGAAGCTGCAACCACAGAGCTTAGAGGTAGGTATTAGATCATATGAACATTATGTGATTCTAAAATTAAACACATGCGTAGTGCAATGTTTCAGCAAATAGTGACACTTACTGCCTGAATTAGAAAGCAGAGAATTCATGGAAAGCTGAAAGAAGATATCCGGCTCCCTCTTGTTGTCCTTCAGCCTCCATGTCCATGTCTGGACATATGCATACATGTAAAACATAATTAAACATTGAATAAGCAACATTAAATACATGTTCTTGGTTTATGAGGACTCATTGTGTAACAAAGAAATAAAGAATAACTTTGGAAAGATAAAGATAATTATTGTTTTTTCGGCCTTGATCTCTAAATCATACATGGAATATAAATTTTCTACATAATGATTAAATAACTTCTAGGCCACTGGTTCCTTACTCAGTGTAAGCTTATGGCAAGTATTTGTCTTACTTTCAAATACTCTTTTCAAATATGGAGTTGGGTTTTACAGTTGCATGTCATTGGCCCTGGATGTTGGAAGTTGTGTCGCTGAGAGCTCAGGTGACAATGTTGAGAATGTTATGGGAATGCTGAAGACATTTTGTGGTTATGGCTGTCAGGTGAGGGACAGTTATGAAAACGGGCACCATTAGACCAGGTAAGACCATGCTGGTTGTTTCCTTCTTTCCTTTCTTCACTTTGCTTTGCTCTGTTCTTATTGATTTTGTGTGTGAACATGTATGCTTCACAGTGTGCATATGTAGGGAACATGTATGCTTCACAGTGTGCATATGTAGGGAAGAGGATAATTTCAGGAGATGGTTTGCTTTCCACCCTGTGGGCTTTGGGTAGTATATCCAAGTCTTTGGGCTTGATAGCAAGCATCTTTATTGTCGTGGTCATTTCATCAGGCCAAAACTTACTTGTTTTTGTATCATATTTGCTTTGCATCTGTAACTAGATATTTTTATGGTATTAGTGAATGATCTATCTATGACCAGCCTTTAGCATTCAGCATTGAAGTAGCCAGAGCAGTTGTGTTCTTTCACATTTAGACTGTGGATTTTGTTCATACTCATTTAGTCTATAATCTTGCCCAAATAATTTTAAAACAACATTCATTTTCTTAACAGAACACAGAGATTAAAAACAAAATAGAAAGCATTAACATTTATTAATTTTATTAATAAAACAGCTAAAAGAATACATCTAGGAGCCTAGGAACAAAAACTGTGTATACAGTATACTTTCAAGGTATTTGCCACATGAGTGAAGACCAGGGTGCACTATTTGGAATATAAATAAATAAAATAATTAACACAAAGATATATGCCACATTTTTACTTTCATATTAATCCTGAAACCCTTGCTATAAAAAGGAACCTGGCATGCAGGTGCAGCCCAGGAATAATGCACTGGTTTAGCATTCTTGAGACCCTTCATTCACTTCCCTTCCTCAAAAAAAAAAAAAAAAAAAAATTGATGTAGGCATTGATTGGCTGAACATGGGAATAACTGTCAAACCCATGGGGGGGCGGGGTTACCAGGGATGGGAGGGGTGTAACTCTGAACCAACTTAAAGCTGCCAGAAGTCCAGTTAGGTTTACCAGATTTCTTTCCTTCCTCCCTCTCTCTCTCTCTTTATTACATATTTTCTTTTTTAACATTTCAAATGTTATCCCCTTTCCTAGATTCCTCTCTGAAAAGCCTCTATCCCCTCACCCCCTAACCCACTCACTCCTGCTTCCTGGCACTGGTACTCGCCTTTACTGGGGCATATAACCTTTACAAGACCAAGGGCCTCTCCTCCCACTAATTACTGACTAGCCTGGGACTAAATCACCAATCAGAGAAAACAGATGATGAAACTCGTGTGTCTATCTGCATATGTAGCAGAGGATGGCCTAGTATGTCATTAATAGGAGGAGAGGTAGTTGGTCTTTCCTTTCTAAGTTAAGAAAACTAGTATGTTTCATATGTTTGTGTTGCTATGTTGACCATTGCAAGCCCCTCATTTGTTCCCTGTCTCTTCTTCCAGCCAGGGATTTACCTTGTTTCCTTTTGCAGTATCCAGCAGCTGCCAGTCTAGAGACTTTCTGCAGGTAGCTCTCTCTGTGTAGCTACTTTGCTCTTATGGCTTGAGCCTGCCAGCTGTCAAAACTCTGTTAGAAAACTCTGAGTTGGAGGAGCCCCATCTGCCCCTGACAAAGATTAATGTTCTTGGTATTTGTGAGATCCAGTGGATTTTGTTTTGTTTGGCATAGTGACTAGAAAGAAGAGCTAACTTAAGTAGAGATAGGAGGAGCCAGTATTGAAGGTAAAAAACTGTGTAGCTTATCCTTGAACTTGACTTGAAGTCTCTAAGGCTGTCTCACCAGAGAATTCAACACTAATGCCCCCATAGTAAATACTTAGATTCAATCACCAACTGTGAAGCTGTTGCTAAAACTTCAAACCCTTATATCTAAAGAAAAACAGCAACTTTTTTTTTTTTTCAAAATTTTGTTGAGTACACATATCACTGGATCTTGAATCAGGCTTTCGAATCATGACTGTGCCAAATATTGTCTATTGATACTAAGTCCCTAGGATTCTGGGGGCACTCATCCTGTGTCAGGACAATGAAGTGAGACTCTTGGCTTCTAGATTATGAACTAGATTTTAAGAAACTCATTATTGATTCAAGGTATACAATGGCATCCTCAAAGATAGAAGTAAGAGAAGAACAAGGAAGATGGGGAGGAAGAGGAGAGAGGAGGGGGAAGAAGGCCTGAAGGAAATACTACAACTTAAGGAAGAGCACAAAACTTCTATTTTTGTAAAATTGTCTCCGTTGTTTGCAATAGAAATTCAAGGTGCAGATGATTAAGTCTCTGTGCAAAAGGAAGCAAAAGACACCAAGCGTGAGAGAAGAGAGAGGGAGAGAGGGAAGGAGGAAGAGAGAGACCCATGAAATAGAAATAGGAAATGGGATGGGTGGATTTCAGTGAATGGTGAGTTTAATTATGAGGAATTGAATGTATTTTCAGAGAGAGTTAGCAGGGTTCTGAAACTCCTGTTTATGACTCTTGTTATGCACTGGGGCTAAAAGAACACAAGAAAGCAATTCAAGACAGGAGCCCTCCCTCCCACCAAAGACATTTCCATTTCACTTCCTCTGCACTATTTCTGGTCCCACCCATCTTTCCCCCATTCTACAGATCAGATCAATTCAAAGAAGCATCAAAGTAAAAAATAGAAAGAGAATATTTTCGAATGCTTTGTGATTCTCTTCCCCCACACTCTGCATCCTAGCATTCAGATTTCTTGTTAATACATGTATGGATATACAAGCCTCCTTAGACATATGCACCCTAACGGTAAGCCTCTTAAGAGCTGAGATTAAAGAAAATGAATGCCTCCATCTTCCTTCTAAATGCTGACCGATGTAGCACGTGCACAGTGGGACCTAATGTTAATGCTGCTCTGTGCTGGTGGGGATGACCATCGCATAAGAGTTCAGTCAATAAACACTGGACACATGCTCTGTGGCTGGCTGCTTGGATCACTAGAGCGGCAATAGAATTTATCTATTTGTTTTATGTCAGAAGGTTTAATTTATTTTTGTTTGTTTCTGGGGGATGGGAAGGCTTTATGTAACTTACAGGTGAGAGCCCACCATCAAGGGAAGCTGAGGCAGGATCTGCAGGTAACCATGGAAGACCATCTGCTTATTGGCTCATTTCTCATAGATCACTTAGCTTGCTTTCTTTTACAACCCAGGGATACCTGCCTAGAGCTGGTACCACCTTCAGAGGGCTGGGCTCTCCCACATTGATTATCAGTTAAGAAAAGGCCTCACAGATTTGCTCAAGAACTTTTTATTTATAAAAACTTTTTATTTATAAACAAACAAACAAACAAACACCACAAAAAAGCCAAAATGAATCCTGTACATAAAACTATTTTCTTCCATATTTAATTGACCAGTGTATAAAACATTCCTGGCTCCTTTGCTTTCTTTGTTTGTTTCTATCTTCCTTCCTTCCTTCCTTCCTTCCTTCCTTCCTTCCTTCCTTCACTCCTTCCCTCCCGCCTTCCTTCCTTCCTTCCTTCCTTCCTTCCTTCCTTCCTTCCTTCCTTCCTTCCTTCCTTCTCTTAAAATATTCCATCTCATAAAAATCATGGCTCCCAGAGACAATAGAAATATATTAATATGAGTTCATCAATTAATATTATTTTAAAATTCTGTACCATATAAGAAATATCTTTGTTTTTCAACAAATGGTGCTGGCACAACTGGCTGTTAGCATGTAAAAGAATGTGAATTGATCCATTCTTATCTCCTTGTACAAAGCTTAAGTCTAAGTGGATCAAAGACCTACACATAAAACCAGAAACACTGAAATTTATAGAGGAGAAAGTGGGGAAAACCCTCAAAGATATGGGCACAGGGGAAAGATTCCTAAACAGAACAGCAATGGCCTGTGAGGTCAGATCAAGAATTGACAAATGGGACCTTATAAAATTGCAAAGCTTCTGTAAGGCAAAAGACACAATCAGCAAGACAAAAAGACCACCAACAGATTGGGAAAGGATTTTTGCCAATCCTAAATCTGATAGGGGACTAATATCCAACATCTACAAAGAGCTAAAGAAGCTGGACTCCAGAAAAACAAATAACCTCATTAAAAAATGGGGTATAGAGCTAAACAAAGAATTCTCAACTGAGGAATTCCGAATGGCTGAGAAACATCTGAAAAGTGTTCAACATCCTTAATCATCAGGGAAATGCAAATCAAAACAACACTGAGATTCCACCTCACACCAGTGAGAATGGCTAAGATCAAAAATTCAGGGGACAGCAGATGCTGGCGTGGATGTGGAGAAAGAGGAACACTCCTCCATTGCTGGTGGGATTGCAAGCTTGTTCAACCACTCTGGAAGTCAGTCTGGTGTTTTCTCAGAAAATTGGACATAGTACTACCAGAAGATTCTGCAATACCTCTCCTGGGCATATATCCAGAAGATGTTCCAACTGGTAAAAAGGACACATGTTCCACTATGTTCATAGCAGCCTTATTTATAATAGCCAGAAGCTAGAAAGAACCCAGATGTCCCTCAACAGAGGAATGGATACAGAAAATGTGGTAATTTACACAATGAGGTACAATTCTGCTATTAAAAAATGAATTTATGAAATTCTTGGGTAAATGGATGTATCTGGAGGATATAATCCTTAGTGAGGTAACCCAATCACAAAAGAAGTCATTCGATATGTGCTCACTGATAAATGGATATTAGCCCAGAAACTTAGAATACCCAAGATACAATTTGCAAAACACAAGAAAATCAAGAAGGAAGACCAGTGCGTGGATACTTCATTCCTCCTATGAATAGGAAACAAAATACCCATCAAAGGAGTTACAGAGACAAAGTTTACAGCTAAGACAAAAGGATGGACCATACAGAGACTACCCCACCAGGGGGGATCCATACCATAATCAGTCATTAAACTCAGACACTATGGCATAGGACAGCTAGTGCCTACTTAAGGGACCCTGATATAGCTGTCTCGTACAGAAGTGGATGCTCATAATCATCTCTATGATGGAACACAGGGCCCACAATGGACAAGCTAGAGATAGAACCCCAGGAGCTGAAGGGATCTGCAACCCTAAAAGAGGAACAACAATATGAACTAACCAGAACCCCCAGAAGAGGTGTCTCTAGCTCTACATGTAGCAGAAGATGGCCTAATCGGACATCATTGGGAGGAGAGGCCCCTTGGTATTGTAATCTTTATATACCCCAATACAGGGGAACGCCAGGGCCAAGAAGTGGGAGTGGGTGGGCAGGGGAACAGGGTGGGGGAAGGGGGGACTTTTGGGATAACATTTGAAATGTAAATTAAGAAAATATCTAATAAAAAAGAAATATCTTTGTATATTTAAAAACATTATTTGTTATAGGCATCTTTAACTCAACTACTACATGTTTGTATTTTGTTATGATTGTGAAAGAGAAGATATGGCAGAGATTAGTCTACAATATTTCAGTGAGAAAGGGGAAATACATAAAATACAGTAGCTATCATATTAGGCATTGTCCAATAATTATCAAAATGACTCTAGGAACTGTTGAATATTGATTTCACAAGCTTGCAAAAAACATAAGTTGAATTCATGGGGCCTTACTAATTTTATGAACTCTGTAGATGTTGTAAATGAGATAATTCATATCTAAGCTTTAAAGCTAATACACATATGCATGCTCATGTGTACATGCGCGCGCGCGCACACACACACACACACACACACACACACACACACACGCACACAGGAGATAAAACATCCAGTGTTACTTCCCATGTCTGGGATAACTCACTCAGAATGCCCTTTTTACAGCTCTATCCCCTCACATGAAATGCTTGTTTATTTATAATCCATGTGAGCTTTAATAACAACCTGCCTGGTTGCACTAATGGAGTAACTAGCATAAGGGTAACTAACCAACTTCTAATTGGATTTAAGAGCCACATCACAGGATGGTACCCCTACCTAAAAGTAAAACCAAGAACCTGTGTCTAGACATATCATAGGCCCTCAGAGACAACCTGCTAATATTATTGTGCTAGTGGGACATAGTATTAAACAGACTCAGAATGACTTGTTAGAGCTATAGACTAGTTCACATCTCAAGCTTTTCCAGAGAAGCTTCTTTTCACAGTAGACAGTGATTAACACTGGACAACATAGCTTGTCAAGACACTTGAATAATTGACTTCAGTATGCTCAGCCCTAAATGAGACATCTGGGTCAGACCACTTCACCCAAGGCTCAGGGGTCATTGTAGAAGATGGGGGTGGGAGAGTGGAAAGATTGAAAGAGCCAGAGAAAGGGGTGACTACAAAGAAAGAATGTTTTCCAAACACTATAGGAGAGTTGCACACATGTGACAGCATAAACAAGATCACACAAGCTGGATAAAGTCTTAACAGGCAGGTAGAAGGCAAGTTTGAAGTCCTACCACTAGCCAAGGAAATATTGATAATTGATAGCTACCAGGAGAAGGAGAATTAGCTTTCTTTATGAGTACAATCCCTGGTAGGTCTAATGCTGTCTCACCTAAGAGTATATAGCCAGAATTAACTGGATTGAATTAAAAATGAGTATACAAAGTTGGATGGGTATAGAATAGGGAATGGATCTCAGGATGAGAGTCAGAGATGATCAAAGTACAATGTATAAAATTCTCAAAGCAACCCAGGGAAAAGAGGACTTATTTTAGCTTACAATTCCTGTCCATCATAGCAGAGAATTCACAATAGCAGAAGCTCAAGGGAGGTTGTCAAATCACATCCATGGAGCATAGATCGAATGGGTGCACACAGGCATACACTCAGCTAGCTTTCTCTATTCATATATAGTTCAGGATTGCATGAATATGACACCCAATTGGTCAGATATTCCTACTTCCATCACTGTAATAAAAATAATCCTCTATAGATGGGCCTATAGGCAAACCTCATGTAGACAGCCCCTCACTGAGATTCCCTTTCTAGAAGATTCCAGATTTGCCAAGTTGACTCTTAAAATTATCCATCACAGCATATTTCAGAGGGCAATGAATGTGTGAATGTAAAATATATATTTTTAATTATTGTTATTTTTCCTTTTTTCTCTCTGTATTTCTTTTTCTTTTTTTCATTTTTATTGGTTATTTTATTTATTTATATTTCAAATGTTATTCCCCTTCCAAGTTTCCCATCCACAAGCCCCCTATCTCCTCCTTCCTCCCACCTGCCTCACTGAGGGTACTCTCCCACGCACCCACCCACCCACCCACTCCTGCCTCAGTGCCCTAGCATCTCCCTATTCTGGATCATCAACGTTCCACAGGACAAAGGTACTCCCCTTCCCAGTGATACCAGATAAGGCCATCCTCTGCTACATATCCAGCTGGAGCCATGGGTACCCCCTGTGTATTCTTTGGTTGGTTGTTTAGGTCTTGGGAGCTTTGCAGAGGGGGAGTCTGGTTGGTTAATATTGTCGTTCTTTCTATGAAATTGCAATCCTATTTATTGTTATTTTTTTATTATGTATGTCATGGTGGTGCTGCTGCTGCTACTGTAGCTGTGTGTGTGTGCTTGTGTGTGTGTGTGTGTGTGTGTGTGTGTGTGTGTGTGTGTGTAAATGTCTTTCTGTACTATCACATTAGCATAGAGGCCAGATATTGACAAAAAGTTTTTACCCATAAACTCTAATGCATATATTGAGACTAAGTCTCTGATGTGAATTCAAAGATCAACAGTTTGCCTAGTCTGGCATGCTATCTTGCTCTGGGCATCCTGTGCATGTTGCAAGTATGGATGAACTGCCAACAATTTAGTAGTTACGAGGGTACTGGTGATCTGCACTTCAGTTGTCATGCATGCACAGTATGAATTTTACCTGATGAGGTATCTGAATAGCCCAAGAATGTTTTTAAAATTCAGTTGGTAAAGGTAAGTTATTTAAGACTTTGGAGCAGTAAAAGTACAGACGTTCTTTGAGAAGGCCTGCCTGACTACAATGAATGTGATAGTTGGATGTGAGGAAGGCTAGATTCTCACAGTATTCATCACCCTAGCCCTAGCAGGAAACAGGGACGAATTTAACCAGCATTGTGACCGCTGGTGTCATCAGAAAGGTGCATAATTCAAAGATGAGTATCAAGTCTTGAAACTGGAAAGATGATGAAAATGTCTTTGAGTGACCATGAGAAGAGACAAGAAAGAGGAACTTGTTTGAATACAGGTTGAGAAACTTGGATCACAGTACGTGGTGGCTTAGTAGAAGTTTGAAAGGCTCATCCCTGACTTGGAGGATAGAACTAGACATGCGGAACTGAAGAACTGAGAGGAGGTACTGGATGAGAAAGTAAATCAGTATAAAAGTGTAAGTGTTTGAGATGAGGAGCTCTACAGGAGTCTACCCTTAAAAGAATGAAGGAAGAAACACTGAACTCCAGCCTGAAAGAACGACAGTAATGATGGGTGTAACCCTTCCCAAGCATTTGTGCCCTGGGGATTCTTAGTGTTTTAACTTTTCCCATCTCAGAAAAATTGATTGACCCAGAAAGTAGGAAGAATGGAGCATCAAAAAGGCAGAATTATTTCCAAAAATACATCATATTCAGGTTGCCTTTTATGGAGGATAACAAGAGGTTGACTGACTATCCAGAAATATGAGACTTCCAAATTCCCTACCTCTCCATGAGCTCAAATTTTAGCTGTTCAAGATTTATGTATTAAGTAAGATCTCATTAGAAAAACACAACAGCACTGTTGTTGATCATACTCTGAGTTCCACCATCCTCTTATTTGAGGAAGTAATTACTCCATGAGGAAATTTTCCCAGTGATGAGAAAGGAGAAATTATAGCCATGGAATAATTCAAAAACATAAAAGAGGGAGAAGTTGAATATTTAAGAAGAGATGGCAAAACATGAATGTCTCTGAGGAACATGGGAGGAAGGAAGAGGAGAGTCTTAGGATTGCCTTCTAGAAGGTAAGTTTATGAGCTTGAAGTGAGATTACTAAGAATGTTTGTAGAGAGTCTTCTCTAGGTAATATCCCAGTACAGGAAACTTAAAAAAGACATTAGCCCTAACATCAGTAAAGGAAAGGAAACTCATTTCATTCATGACAATGATGATGAATTTATGGCATTGTAGTATTATACATAATATGTGTATTGTCATGTTTTTAACTTTTCATCCATGAATAACTCAAGAACTTGGGGTTCTGGCTATGAAATATAATGACAACTTGGTACTTTTCCTCAGATCAGGAAGAACGAGAGATCTTGGGCTAGAACCAGGGATGAATCATATCCCATAAGCCCACGTTGTTGTGAGGTTCCAATTCTTAAAAGATATACAACCTTCCCAAACAGCATAATAATGTCTGGGAAACAAGTGTTCAAACATGCAACTGTGGTGTGTGTGTGTATGTGTGTGTGTGTGTGTGTGTGTGTGTGTGTGTGTGTGTGTGTATGTGTATAAAATCATGGATTTTTTTTATATCTTAACCAGAGCTTATAAGATGTCCTATAAAAATTGATTTCAAATTCTTATGGTATAGTTTTTTTTTATCTGAACTCAAATCTCTTATAGTTTATTTGGAAAATGTAGGAAATTATAAGGCATCTTTCCTTATCTTATTTTGTTTGCTTATTCTTCAAAACTGGGTCACCATTAAAGGAGAATATATGGGTTCCTAATAGAAAGGAATGGCAAATGTTTAAGAAGATAATCAGCCCAATTTAATTGTTAGACATTCTATACATGTATCAGATTATTACACCCTATCTCATACATTGGTCTAATAATTCTTTGTCAATTTTAAAATGTAAAATACAGGAGAATTCACTCGTCTAAAATAGTCTGTAATATTCCAGTAAACATCCCTTCCTTTTTCCCTTTGGAGTCAACTTGGACATACCATAAAGTAATTAACTTGCACAAAGTATACTAGAGTACCCACCTACTCAGTGTGGCAGGACATGACTGTTCCTTGTCCATCTGACAGTACGTTACAACACAAAGCAAACCTTTAGTCCTAATAAGGATAAATACATGACATCAAAAATGAAGCACAGGAAGTTATTCATGATATAATTTCCTTCCTTCCCACTATTCTTCAAATTTGTCTTTGGGATCCAATACTTCCTTGCTTCTGTGTGAAGCCTCAGGTAGGTTCTTTAGTTCTTATGACCGTTTATATACACAGTCTAATTGAGGATATTAAAAGAGGAATAGACATTTAATGCAGTAATCTATTAGCAACTTATATATACACTTCTTGATTCACCACCTCTGCTCCCTATGACCCTTGATCCTCTCACAGGAATAGAAACCTGTGGTGGGGTAGAGTAGTGATGCTTTCTCTTTTGCACTGTTCAGGGAGCCTGATAGTTTCAGTCCCTACGGGCCAAGGTAAAAAGAAGGAGTTGGAGGGAAGTCGGCAGATACACTTAGTAAAGACATTAAGATTGGTCAGAAAAATGCTTTTTTTCATCATAAGTCTTCTGGAGATTCTTAGAGAAAAGTCAGTTTCCCAAGTGCACCAATTCACATCACTCATAAACTGATACATAGACGCAGTATTTATCCAGCCTACGATGTTTTATGTCTATTGGCTCCTTTTTGGTTTATTTCCATGTTCAGGTCTTTTTTCCCCCCCATGGTCTGGAAAACTTTGGATACCTCTTTTGAAATTATGTTGGATCAAACTCTTTAAAGAATTATCTGGACAGTCTTGTACATATCTGGGAAGATCAGTTAACTCCTAGAAGAACCTTTTTTGTCTTTGCTATGAAGGACCCAAAGAAGCCTATATGCTTAAGGGAGGAAGTGAAACACTAGGGTTCTCTTACAACTTCCTGTGCCATTATTTTATCTACAACTTTCCCAATACAGAGACTACAAGGTGCATGTGGAGGATGTGGAGTTGGTGGTGGTATGATTCATCTGAACAAACTTCTCAAACTCTCAGTATATCCTGATGAAGTAGAGCAGACTCTTGCTGTAGAACATAGAGACATCTTTGTATCATTCTCAGCCTACAAGACCACAGCTTTAATAGAGGTAGAAAGACTCACATATTATAATCTTGTCAGGTATAAAAGTATGGTAGACATGAATGACCACCATGCAACCTACTTTGCAAAGTTTATAGTATATTGATTTTAAAGCACTGTTTTTCCTCTTGTGGTAAGTCTCTGTGAAGACATCAATTTATCTTTCCATTTCCTTTTACAACTCTTGTCTCTCATTTGTCTTATCTCTAGCACATGGCCAACACAATTTCCATGTCCTTCCTTCTATCCTTGTCTCTTGGAACTGCAAATACTTCCCAACTCACAGACAACTCATTTTCTTAAGAGCATCAAGCCTGGTTCACACTATCTGGCACGGAGCTAAGGGCCAACCTCATCCATTTACTTAGAAAAATTACCAAAACAGAAAAAAAAAAAAAACTCTTCATAAATTCCTCCCACTGCACCTACAAACTTACCTGCAACTATGGCGCAGCTCCACCTTCCCCACAATTTAAAAAGATAAGTCTAGCTATCTTTTGTGAGGCTATGCCAGTGCCTGGCAAATACAGAAGTGAATGCTCACATTCATCTATTGGATGGAACACAGGGACCCCAGTGGAGGAGCTAGAGAAAGTAATCAAGGAGCTAAAGGGGTCTGCAACCCTATAGGAGGAACAACAATATGAACTAGCAGTAACCCCCCCCCCCCAAGCTTGTGTCTCTAGTTGCATATGCAGCAGAGGATGGCCTAGTCAGCCATCATTAGGAAGAGAGGCCCTTGGTCTTGTGAAGATTATATGCCCCAGTACAGGGGAATGCCAGGGCCAAGAATTGGGAGTTGGTGGGTTGGGGAGCAGGGCGGGTTGCGGGGGTAGAGGTGACTTTTGGAGAGGAAACTAGCAAAGGGGATAGCATTTGAAATGTAAAAGAAGAAAATATCTAGTTAAAAAAAAAGGAAAAAAAAAAAGAAAAAATGAGTCTTTAGGTTCAAGACACTCTCAGCACCAAGGCTAGCATTTTGAAATGCCCTCCCAAGGATTGCTGCTTCTAGTCTATCCAGTTTACACACTAGAAGGTATCCCTTGACTCAAATGTTCTATAAACCTTAATTTCTTTTTAATCTCATCTTTTGTTATAGACTGAATGGTATCAAATCTATTGTCTTATGAAGCTAACAAAACTATTTTTCTGTTCTGGTTTCTCTTTCTAGCTCCAATTGGATTCCTTGTCGCTTTTGTGATAAAACACTTCCACAGTCATCTATAACCATGGCACCCTCCCCAATTCCAAGTCTCCTCCTCAGCTTGCCTCTCCTGGCTGTCTGATCCCCTCTCTTCCATAGAGGAAGTGTTTATCATGACATCATTCATGCGTTTTAAAAAATTCATGAGTTTGTCTCCAGAAGAGATTCTTCCTTCCCATTTAACCCATACTCTCTATAAAGAAATACAATATGGAAGATTTATCCCAAGAAGCATAAGCTGGCAGTTTTAAAACAAAATAAAGCTGTTAAACATATTCTAATCTAAAAAGAATTTAATTCAGGCAGGAGTTTAAAATCCTATTTAAAATGCTAACCCAATATATGCCCATTTTCTAAGTAGGTAAATCATTATGGCTTCACATAAGGAACTTTAGAGACTTTTAGAGATTTGTGTTATAAGATCTAGTAAAATCAATTTATAATTCATGTGATGCGTGCTTATTTTTGATAGTCCTCCATTTTAATATAGGATTTATTATATACTCTCAAGTAGTTTCTTAGAGGCTCATCTTCATGCCAGGACTGAAAACTTTTATCTTGAGTGGTTCTGTGGTCTCCATCCTGCACCCATAGAGAGCTATTTGGCTCTCTTTATGGTACAGTAAATGCCAAACTGTTCACTTTCTGTAAGAGATGAAGAAAATAAGATAAATGGATGCTAAACAATTTCAGTTCAAACAAAACTACCATGTTTATGTAGTATTCCCCATTTAGATGCAAAAATATAAGCCTCAGTTAAAAAGTCTCAATACAATTATAGCAGATTTTACAAGAATTGTTATATTCTTCACCTGGCCTGGGTTTAAATCGGATCTTCAATTTCTTCCATAGTAGAAGTTCATTAACCTTTACTGGACTTCATGCTGCTGTGAGCACAAGCCATCTCCATTTCTTCGTCTGATGCCTGCTGTATTTAAAGGATAATGGGACGGGTTTATAGCCAAAGACGTTGAGAAAGACAGAACAACACAAGTAAACAAGAAAAATGATACTAAATATGTTATGATGCTCTTCTAGAAAATGCTTTAATCTTAATACAAGGAGCATTTTAAGCTGCACAGCCTGTGCTTTTATTTCACCGTGAAAAGTGGCTGAAGCCTGATTACTGTGTATGAGCACATGGAAGGCTCCTTGAGTCATGGGGATGTCATTTTCAGAAGAAGTTTAGAGTATCAAACAGACGGAGTACAGCAAGGTGCATACATTTAAGAATGCACACAGATTACATGTGAGCATCTGCCCAATTTTGTCGAAATCTCTCTAAAGCTCCATAAATCTCTTTATATTTGCATAGAATACATCAAGATACTGAAACTTCTGTCTAATAAAAATAAACACGTTTTAAAAAATGTTTTTCATGTGTGCCCTGATATTGCATAAGAGTAACCGACAAGATAAAAAATCCATTCATCGAGTATAAGAAGACATGCTGAATTTCAGTGAAAATTGATAAAGCTATTATTAAAATGGATGTTTCTAATTTGAATATAATCATAATAATATTAGTCTTCACTTTTAAACTTTTAATATATGGATATCGTTTACTCTCTTCTCATCACCATATCAGCTGCGTATGTTCTAATATACCAGGTTGCAAATACAGACAATTATGAAAGTTAAGTTAGTATGATTAGTGAAGAGAGTTTCCATAAGGAAGAAATTTCTAATTTGATCCTCTACAAGGTCCAAGTGACTTTTCATAACTGTGATATTATACCACCTTTGAGCTAATGATCTAAACAATGACTGGACAGAGTTTTAACTCCTTGTTCAATTCCTTATGAAAGGTAATCTGATTTTTGCTGCTCTGGATCAATATTTGTATTACTCAACCAGAGAGAATTAGTGCAATTATTACCATGTTTACAGAGACTGTATGAAGTTCAGAATCTGTATAACACAGACTTAGAATGTGATTATGTGAAAACAATAGCAATATTTCCATATCTAATATCCCTATATAATGCCAGCTTTGTTTTACAGGTAAATTCCAATCAGAAGTACCACCTGTCAGTTTCCCTAATGCAACAAATAACAATTTTAACCCCGCCTCCAATGTACTATACCATATGTAATATTCATATGTAATATACAAATTACATATGAATGTCAGTGAATTATGTTAAGAACCACTGTTAATACAAGTAGATGATGTAAGTTTTAGAGTGAAAGAAAATTATATAAATTAAAGTTTATTATTTTCCATGTGTGTCATATGTGTATGTATGTATGTATGTATGTATGTTCAGGATCCAAGACAACTTTCTCACGGTCCATATTTTATGTATTTATTTCATTAACAAATCACTTACCCTGAGATGTGAGAGATGACACTCTAAATGCATTTTATATATCTAATGGAACATAAAAACTACATTGTTATTCTGATTTAGACTAACACAGTCACAACACTCGTTGAGGCTACTATTGTTTGCATTTCTCACATAAAGAAACTGATGCAGATGAAGGGAAATGTGCCCCAAATCACTAACCTGTATAAAAATAGCATAGACATTTTAATACAGACACTTCTAAAACACCTACTCTAAGCTTCCTCTTGGGAGATATCTACTTTAAGGGTCACAGTGATCAAAGTCCAATCCTAGACCTCCAGATGCCTCTATAACTTTGCTAAGCACCTCTCCATAATTTGGGTTTCATTTTTTGATGGTATACTTTATTTCACTCCTTTCTATTCATTTTTTTATTAAAAGAAAAAGAATGTCCCCACAATATTGAGAAATGAGTTGGTAAGAAAACAAAATAAGGTGTTAAAACAAAAGTTATAAAAATCATCTTGTCTATCACTGTCACTCAGACATGGAGACTTCCTGTGTTGTTTTCTGGTGCTGTGCTCAAACAGAAAGAGCCCTGTGGAAAGCAGCCTGGACAGCATGGATTCCACCATTCTTGCCTCTGCCTCCAGAGCAGCCACACACAAGTCACAGAGAATCTTGCTTCTTCCTCTCAAGGAAAGATGGAACTTGCACTTCATATATGCCCACTGTTAAACAAATCAAAATTTTATTTTCTCTATTTCTGGGACATCATATATGTCAGGGTTCATTTGGACACTGTTGGGACATCAAAGTTCCTCTGTCTATCACCAGAACAGTGTCACAGTTTGCTTTCCTTGTTCGGCTTGCTTTTCTTCGTCTCTGTGCCAGGTCTGTGGGTTGCTTTTCACTCCTTTTAGTATTTCTCTTTCTCTGTAAGTTCGGAAACTAAATTGCTTTGAGAAAATGGTATTTGTTGTTCCAAGAGTGTCCTTGGTCATCTGCAGATAGGCTAGCTTTAGAGGGAAAGGGAATAGGCAGTTATTGCAGAGATGGAGTAATATGCGCTTAACCTATGGGACTAGCATTTGTCCTGAGGACAAATTGATGATGGCCATTTGGCCTCTTCACTTTAGAGACCACAGGCAGCATTTCCTTTGCAAGTTATCATCTTCCCTTACCCTCATGTTGTCTAGAGCCTGGTTTTATTTCCTTAATACACCTTTTCCCCTTTTCTTATTATCTATATCTCTCTATATCTATATCTAATTAATCATGGACATAGGTCACTTCAAGAGAATTCCAAGACGCAAGAACCACTTGAGAAGAGGTTTCTAACTATCCCATGGGTATTTATTCAAATGTGCAGCCTCTAACAGTACCTGTTACCCTGATTCATTTGTCCTAGGAATAAAAAAAGATTCTGAGAAGTTATACAACTTTTTGAAATATCCACGGAGGTAAGGTTCTTTCTAGATATTCTCAACTTCTATAAATGTCCTGATTTTTCAATTAACCTTTATGGAAGGAACTGTGTATTCCAGGTAAAGCAGAAGATTTTGCTCATCTAACTAGGAAGAAAACTCACAAATGTACTTGCTTTTCCCCAGGGAAAGCAAGCCGTCTGCTTTTGCATATACATACATTCAGAAAAAGCAGGAAAAAGACAGGAGGGCTTGAAAACCAACAGCTCACAGAATTTTCCCATAGGTTTGAAGACTCCCCCTACTATTCTCCCTATAGGAGTTCTGCAGAAATAGAAATAGTCTCTGAAGTGTCAATGGTTTCATATCTTTAACTCAGCAAAGAGATTCTACAAAGATTTGCTCTCTAGATAGCAGGCTCAGCTTCAGGGATGGGTATCTTTGATATGTACATAGCGTGGATGGCAAAAAGAAAAAAAAGTGTTATATGAAGTTCACCCTCTGTTCCTTTCTAATATGGTTCTTCAATAAAACGTAAACAAGATGTGAGCCAAGAAAAGCCTACAGTTAAGTAAGTCTGCCCACGACTCAAACTTTGACTTGTTAGTACACAGGAAGGAGATGGCTTCAAAAGAATGGCAATAGTGGACAGATTCTCTGCTTGTAAGGCAATGTTGCTGAGTTTTAAGAGGAAAGTACCATGAATTTAAATGCATTTGGTAAACAACTCCCTCTTGGAGTTCTAAGTTGACCACACTACCATACCTTTGCCCAAAGTGTCAAAAGTATATTTTCCATAAAAGGAAGGAGAGAAATGACAAAGAATTTTTCTCAATTATGACATCTTCATGATGAGACTTTTCAGCTACATAGCTACACAGATCTATAGACTCTGCTTCATTTACTCACTTATTAAAAAAACATATAATTTCTAATATATGTGAAGCTTGTACTAAATGACCTCCTAAAGATGAAAAATATGGATAGGATTCTATCTTTGCCTCAAGTTTCTTCTTTGAGGAGACAATACAAGAAGAGGAGGTTTTCTAAGAAGCATGGAGGGTGGAGGAAATGAAGAGTCCAGTTGAGATTGATGGACATTGGAGTACTTGCATCATGCCTCCTTACTCATGGAAAAATAAGATGGAACTTTAGGCAAAGAATAAATGCACATCAGTATAGAAAGATGAGTGCTCCAAGCTTACAAGCATAAGTCAGTGGTTCTCAACCTGTGGGTCATAACACCTTTCAGGGTCAAATGACCCTATAACAAGGGTCATGTAAGACCATCAGAAACCACAAATATTTTCATTACAATTCATAACAGTACCACAATTACTATTACAAAGTATCAACGAAAATAATCTTATTGTCAGGGGTCACCACAAGCTATGGAAATGTATTAAAGGATGGGAGCATTAGAAGGTTGAGACCCACTGTATTGGTTAATGTGGGAAGATGAAGGCCTGAAGAGGGCCACACTCTTCTTTTGAGGTGCTGGAATATATATGAATAGAGAAAGTTATTTAACTACTAAGCATATATATACCTGTTCCTCTCTACTCTTAACTGTGGATATAAGGTAAGTAGCTGTTTCAGGCTTCTGCTTTAACTTTGTTGTTATAATGGGACTATAACCTCTAATGGTAAGTTAAAACAAACCATTTCTACTCAAAGTTACTTTCTAAGAGGTTATTTTATCATAAAGACAGAAATGTAATGAGGGAAGTGGATAATGTCTGGAATATCAGCAGTCAGAAAACAGAGGCAGGAATATCAGAAGTTCAAAGCCAGCCTCAGTTGTATAGTAAGTTAAAAGCCAGCCCAGAATACATGATTCCCTGCCTCAAGACAGCAGCAACAGAACCATCAGCAACAACTTTTAATAAAATTCTGTGACATTAATTAATATATGAATAAATGCATAACTGTGTAGCCTGTTACACAAATGATCCTGAGTTAAAAAGACATCCTACTCTCTGAAGTCTTTCCTAGACAGACATCCTTTTCCTTATTTAAAGCACTTCATATTAAACATTTTCAAATGCATACAAAAGACAATATTGTCCACATTCTCTCTAAGCAACAAGACCTTGCTGTGTGGCTTCAGCTGTTTTTCTGTCTTGGTTGAGTGTTCAAAAACCCAGGTATCATTTCATTTCTCTTATGAATCATCATGTATCTGTAAAGAAATAGAATGTTTCTCCAACTCTGATGATGTCATGACCACACAATAAACACCTTGCTGTGACTAGTGTCCTAATATCCATCCCACAATTAGATTTCTCATAGAAACCACATAAATATCCCTCTCCCCACAGTTTTATATGAATCAGGATTTTAATGAGATCTGTCAATATTACTGGGCTTCTTGAAAGTATAAAAACTTCAAAATATTTTGAAATATCTGCTTACAATTGTATCAGATATCAAGGAGATCAAAATTAATAAAATCCATCGAGGACTCTATACACATACATACTCAAAAAAATTACATGGGATTTTGAATGCTTTGTTAGTGAGGGAAATGAATGACTTTGTAGAAAAAGTTAAATCAGGGGAAATAGGACAAATACAGAATTGGAGATGAAGAAGAGAGAAAGAATGTAGACTTATTGCCATGGAAGTGGAGCAACAACGAAAATAGAGAGGTTTTTGTTGTTGCTGTTGTTGTTGTTTTAAAGTAAAAATGAGTACCAGGTCAGCATATACTTTTCCCCTGTATTATGCTTTATAATAAAACTAAGTTGTATGTATTAAAATTATCTTTTGGGGGTTTATATAGAATTTTTGATGTTTTAAGTTTATATTTCTATTGTAACATCTTAAGAATATAAATGGGAGTGAACTCTGGAGTTTTACATATATGATCAATCCATTTTGTGGTAAGAATCATTGGCTAGTTCACCCGGGTGGTCCACCACATAATCAGCCACCAAATGCAGACACTACTGCATACACCAGCAGGATGTTGCTGAAAGGACCATGATATAGCCATCTCCTGTGAGGCTTTGACAGTCCCTGACAAATACAGAAGGGGATTCTCACAGTCATCTACAGGGCAGAACACTGGGTCCCCAATGTGGGAGCTAGAGAGAGTACCCAAGAGCTGTAGGGGTCTGCAACCCTATAGATGGAACAACAATATGAACTAATCAGAACCCCCAGAACTCATGTTTCTAGCTGCATATGTATTAGAAGATGGCCTAGTTGGCCATTATTGGGGAAGAAAGGCCCTTGGTCTAGCAATGTTTATATGCCCCAGTACAGGGGAATGCCAGGGCCAAGTAGTGGGAGTGGGTGGGTAGGAGAGCAGGGAGGGGGAAGGGTATAGGGGAATTATCGGATAGCACTTGAAATGTAAATGAAGAAAATATCTAATAAAAAATGTGAAAAAAAAAAAGAATTCTTGGCTAGTATTGCCATCAGTCTGTATACAGTGGCTGGTCTCTAGCGTCCATATTTTATAGATAAAACTTTGTGCAATAGTAAAAATGGATAGGTAGAACTGGGAGGCAGAAGAGAGTATGAATGAGAAGGAAGAAAAGGAAAGAATAGTTTTCCCATGGAAATGTTTAAGAGTGCAAAATCTAGCACAATAATGGCAGGGTTGTGTTCAATGATTTCCTCTTAATTAAATAAGAAGTCAATACCAATGATGCAACCATTAAAATATTTATGAAATGTATTTAGTGTGTGTGTGTGTGTGTGTGTGTGTGTGTGTGTGTGTGTGTGGCACACTATGCATGTGAAGGCAGATGACAACTTGCAGGAGTCAATTCTTTCCTTCTACTCCAGGGACATTCGGGTCTAACTTAGCTGGCAATCCTTGGGAGCAAGTGCACATTATCTCTTATGCAATCTTACCAGCCCAAAGACTTAGTAAATCAGAACTACTTGATATTTTTAAATCTGGAAATAATAATAATAATAATAATAATAATAATAATAATAATAGAGACAAGGAACTGTGTACTTAACTCTATTCATTATTAAAATTTGACACTTCCAAAATTAAAAATGATCCTTTTTAAGTTTACCTGTTTCAAATGTTGAGTTAAATATTTTTTAAACTATTCTATTGATACTATTTTCTCATTGAATAGTAATATTCTCTGTTAGCATTTTTGCCTTTCTTGACCTTCTAGGATGTCTATAATAATACAATTCCATAAAAAAAGCCACCTTGTGTGCATATCTGCTATACATAGAAGCTCAGAAGATTAAAGAAAAATATCACACAATATGCTGCCCTATTATGTTCCTTTGTTTTGAGTATTGTGAAAATGTGAATTCTTCAATACATGCACATGTGTGTGCTCATGTGCACATGAGTGCACATGTGGGCCCGTGCACGCGTGCATGTGCACACACACACACACACACACACACACACACACACAGACACACACAGAGAGAGAGAGAGAGAGAGAGAGAGAGAGAGAGAGAGAGAGAGAGAGAGAAAGAGAGAGAGAGAGAGAGAGAGAGAGAGAGAGAGAGAGAGAGATTGATTCACAGCTTGCTCGTGTTCCATACTCACAGAACTGGCATTACTATTTTGTGATTGTAATCAAGAGAGCATCAATGCTGCATGCAAAAATCATGGCAGTGATTTCAGAGAATGCCTGGTCCTCATATTTCCTTTCATAACTTCTCTTAAAATGTGTTACTCAACTCAGATTCCACCTTACACCAGTCAGAATGACCAAGATTAAAAAAAAAAAAACTCAAGGGACAGCACGTGCTGGCAAGGATGTGGAGAAAGGGAAACACTCCGCCAATGGTGGTAGGAATGCAAACTTGTGCAACTACTCTGGAAATCAATCTGCAAGTTTCTCAGAAAATTGGGAATAATTCTACCTCAAGACCCAACTCTACCACCCCTGGGCATATATTCAAAAGATGTTCGACCATACCCCTAAGGTCATGTACTCTACTATGTTCATAGTAGCTTTATTTATAATAACCAGAAACTGAATACAACTCATATATCCCTCAACCAAAGAATGGATACAGAAAATGTGATTCAGTTACACAATTTTAAACTATTCATCTATTAAAAACCAGGACATTATGAATTTCATAAGCAAATGGATGGAACTAAAAAATATCATACTGAGTGAGGTAACCCAGACCCAAAGAACAGGCCTGGTATGTACTCATGAGTGGATAGTAGCCAAAAAATATAGAATACCCATTATATACCCCACAGATGCAAAGTAGTTAAATAGGAAGGAAGGCCCAAGCAAGAATGCTTGAATCACACTTATCAAGAGAAACAAAATAGTCATAGGAGGCAAAGGGAGGGAGGGAAGTGGAGGGAAAAGGGTATGGGGAAGGAATGGAGAGGCAGGATAATGGGCAGGGAGAGACAGTAGAGACCCACTAAGCCAGGAGAATGGAGTTCTGCCGCTTCCTAGGGAGGAGGAAGGACAGGGAGAATGTCTAGGAAGTCTGAGACATCTGAGATAGGGGAGGTCCAAGGAGTCTTTGCAAGTGACCTTAGCTGAGATGCCTAACAGTAAGTATATGGATCCTGTAGAGGCCACCTCCAGTAGGACCTCCAGTGGAAGGATAGGGTCACAAACCCACCCAGTAATCTTTTCATCCCAAATGTTTCCCATCTAAAATGCACAGATGGAACAGAGACTGAAGGAAAGGCTAAGCAGTAACTGGCCCAACTCAAAAACATGGGCAAACACTAATCCCTGACATTATTAATCATTCTCTGTTATGTTTGCGGATAGGAGCCTAGCACTGTCCTCTCGGTGGCTATACTCAGCAGTAGACAGAAACAGAAGCAGAGGTAGGGGAGACTTATGAAAGAGGTGGGGAAAGATCCAAGGCCCAGAAGTAGATGGCAACTCCACAGGAAGACCAACAAAATTTTAAAAACCTGAACCCCTGAGAACTCTCAGAACCAAAGCCACCAACCGATCAATCCCATAATCAGTCACTAAACTCAGACACTATTGCATAGGACAGCAAGTGTTTACTGAAAGGACCCTGATATAGCTGTCTTGTACAGAAGTGGATGCTCACAGTCATCTATATGATGGAACACAGGGCCCACAATGGAGAAGCTAGAGATAGAACCCCAGGAGCTGAAGGGGTCTGCAACCCTAGAAGAGGAACAACAATATGAACTAACCAGAACCCCCAGAACGTGTGTCTCTAGCTCCATATGTAGCAGAAGATGGCCTAGTCGGCCATCATTGGAAGGAGAGGCCCCTTGGTATTGCAATCTTTATATGTCCCAATACAGGGGAAAGCCTGGGCCAAGAAGTGGGAGTGGGTGGGCAGGGGAGCAGGGAGGGGGGAGGGGAAGGGGGGAGGGGACTTGTGGAACAGCATTTGAAATGTAAATTAAGAAAATATCTAATAAAAAAATTGAAAAAAAATCCTAAAAACAAAACAAAACAAAACAAAACAAAACATACACGGGCTGAAACGAGCTCCCCCTGACCCGCTATCCCAGACATATGTAGCAGGCAGGAAGCTCAATCTTCATGGCTGCCCTGTCTGGTTTCCATAACAGGGGATGGTCTTAATCTGGCAGAGACATGATGTGTCAGTATGGGGGGATGGGGAGGGGAGTGACTCACGCTCTCAGAGTAGAAGGAGAGGGGGGATTGGGGGTTGGGTACTGGGTGAGGGAGGGGCCGAGAGGAGAATCCACATCTGGGGTGTAAACAAATAAATAAAATGAAAAGTGTTTTTCTGAGCTTCGTACTAACCTTTCCACAAAGGAAGTCTGAAGAAAGTACACAAATCCAATTCAAAAGGCAAGATCATAAATTTCTCCACCAGAAGATAAGCAATTTCATCGAGACACAAAATAGCTACAACTGTTTTTCTTAATCCTGAATATTAATGTTGTGAAAAAGCATAAACTGTGCCAACAGATGGATTGTCAACAAGGGGATTAAGCAGCCCTCAAAGGGCCATTAAAAATTGTCAAGGAATCAGAAATTTTCATAGTAAATGACCCAAATGACTTTGAGAGATGAAAAATAAGGAGGCTGAAATAGCAAAATAATAGTACTTGCTACTTGTGTAATGGCTTCATAACAGAATTCTTTGACTCCTTTCGAACATCAGTCCAATAATCTTTATCATTACTCTACACAGCAGAAAGGAACTTTTATAGTATTTCTCAATGAGCACTTGGGGAAACAGACCAAGATTGGATGAATTTGATAGACTTTCTGACATAGACAGATGTCAGTTCTTGAATGCACACAAAAGATGCAATCACCTTTCCCACCCTGGAATCACCAGGTGGTAGTGACCCATATCTAATTTGATGGATTAGTGACAAGGGCCAGTAGGCAAATACTGTCACTGGCTAAAATTTAAATTGGTTAATTCAGAGGGAAGCATAGTTAAAATGCAGAGGAAGACTACTCTTTTCTAAGCACATGCAAAAACACTTAGGAATATTTTTAATGGAACGGTAAGGAATCAACATCTACAGATATTTTTGTTAAGATATATATTCTCTTTTGTTCTTAAAAGGCACTTAGGAACGTAGCACATAAAACAGTTACTCTAATTCAACTCTCAACCAAAAAAAAAAAAAAAAGTGAGTAACAATGAAAGGAAAACCAGGTAACTAAGACAGAATTTTAGGGAGGCATCACAGCCTTCTGGTAATGAATTCACAGCTTTTTTGACACACACTCATGGTTTAATATAAACAGCAAAGCATTGGAGGTTCACAAACTGCTGCTGATGAGAGGAATCCAGGTAAGGAGCTCTGCGGGGGAGAATGATCTAAGACAGCAGGAACTGGGAACTTTCAGTTTGTAGTAGAAAATGTTGCAGTACCTCAGAGCATCATTCAGTAAACTGAACTGCAGACACAGGGAGAAGAGGACATTCTATGCATCCTATGTATTATGGGAAAAGGCCATGGGCAACAGAAGTCCCTATGCATGTCTAAGTTTTATCCCTAAGAGGCACATTCCTTTACTCCTAAGAAAAAATACTTTCCAATATCAGATTAGTAAATACCATAAAGTATACACTAGAGAAGTGACTGGAGGTGTGTGTGTGTGTGTGTGTGTATGTGTGTGTGTGTGTGTGTGTGTGTGTGTGTGTGTGTATACAAACAGGTATGAGTATGCCGAGGTGTGAATTATAAAGAGGAAAAATGGAAAGTGATGAAATTGAGTTTCCAAGTATAATTGTTAGCCAAGACACATAAAGAATTGGGCTCTAGTGCTGGGCAGTGGTGGCGCACGCATTTAATCTCAGCACTTGGGAGGCAGAGGCAGGCAGATTTCTGAGTTCAAGGCAAGCCTGGTCTACAGAGTGAGTTCCAGGACAGCCAGGGCTACACAGAGAAACTCTGTCTCAAAAAAAAAAATTGAGCTCTATTAAAATTTACATAGTAGATATGTGTTAAATAATGAAATAAATAGTCATTCAGTGTAGTTTTTGAAAATTTGGAGCTCAGGTATTGATTTCAAGTTTACTACTGTTTTCATTTTGACATTTTATCACTGTAAAATACATATAAACTTATGAATTACATGTGCTACACTCTCAGAGCCTGAGATCCTATATTTGACAAATCTTTAAAATATCTCTGAAATCTCTAGACTTCCCATGCAGATTGTTTTTCCACTGAGATAATTGATAAGCCTATTTGAACTAAGTTTTAAGGGAACAGAAAATGCTTTGTTCTTTTTTTTGCATAGCATCTGGCTAGATAAGAATGGAAACATGGAAATATAGGTAGGTGATAGAAACATCCATAGATGATAGATAGATAGATAGATAGATAGATAGATAGATAGATAGATAGATAGATAGATAGGATGAACAGATGGATGGATGGATGGATGGATGGATGGATGGATGGATGGATGGATGGATGGATGGATGATGGACAGACAGACGGACATATGATAGAAACTTGGAGAAGTTTATATATGCATGCAATGTATTTCAATTATGTTCAGCTCACTTTCTCTGCCAAGTTCCCCTGGATATTTCCTTTAACAGTTTGTTTTTGCTTCAGTTTGATTGTTGATGTTTTGCTTTCATTCTTGATTTAGAATTTTTGAGATCATCATATTCATATGTCCAATATGAAAGTCACCATGTAGCCTGACCTCAAATTCATAGCCACGTTATTGCTTTGTGCTATCAATTAATAGCATTATTAGCATAAAGCATTTCACCCTGGAATTTGATATGAAAGATGCATAGTAATTTTTGTATGGCAGCTTTGAAGCCTGGCCAGAAAACCAAATTTCCCATAGAGAATCTCAAAATTAGTGGTAACTACTTTTGAAATTTTTCAAATTTCAAATTTCTCCAATTTGGAACACCATTATAAAGATTCATGTACATCTTAGAGTCCATTTTAACGAGAAAAGCCTCAGGGTTATTATTCTATTCAGGTGGCTTTTGTAGCTGTTTTCTTGTTTCTACTTGTGTGGGGTGGAAACTTTATTCACAGAAGTTAGAATGAGCAAACTCAGTATCATTCTTTCTAACTTAGCAGAACCTGTGGCAGTTCTTGTTTTCAGGGAGGCCTTGTCCCTGAAGTCAGACTGACTGTCTCAACTGCGTACTAATGCAACCATATTAGTGACTAATATGAATGACACTGTTGAGTGAGATTAAGGAAAGTAACATATACTCTCATTTTAAAATGATACATAGGCAGTGGGAAGTGTTCAGGAAACTGAGGTTTAGATCACTTTGTACCACACAGGCTTACTCTATTAGAGTCCAGGCAACACAATCCTAATTTCTGATATCAGAAAATGAAAATATGACCCTCCTGGTTCAAAATAAAGTGCTCATAATATTTTTTTTTGTTATGATTTGGAAAATAGTGTCACTCTCCAGACTATAGAAACAGGCAATTGCCTGGGTACTCAATACCCATGCCTTTGGACCAGAGACTCTTAAGAGATGTTCTGCATCCCTATATCTTCTCTTATAGGCAGGGTTGGTCATGGGTCTTGAAGAGAATCAAAGTGCCCAGAAGTCAACCTTATGTCTTCCTAACTCTTCTATTGCCATCAGACTTATTCCCCATGAGAACAACTTGAGTGAGAGGACAAGAGACACAGATTCCCCTGCTAGGGAACAGAGCCTTTAATTCCAGTCTGTGGCAGTGAGTCTAGGACAGAACTAGATAACAGCACCAAATCATCTGAGCACTGACTCCCCGCTTTCCACTCAGCTCTCTTGGCCACCTTAGTTATTGTCTTTCTAGAAAGTTCTTTTTTTTTTTTTTAATATATATCAATAAGTCAACCTGTTCCTCACCCTTAGCACTATAGCCACTACTCCTGAATCCTGGTTTAAGAGAAGTGGGTTTTTTTTTTTTAATTATTTTGGGAGCAAATTGAGAAGGAACAACATAGAGAAGATGAATCCACCTTAAGAAAGAGCCAGGTGTGGTGGCGCACGCTTTTAATCCCAGCACTCGGGAGGCAGAGGCAGGCAGATTTCTGAGTTTGAGGCCAGCCTGGTCTACAAAGTGAGTTCCAGGACAGCCGGAGCAATACAGAGAAACCCTGTCTCAAAAACAAAAAAAACCAAACAAACAAACAAACAAAAAAAACCAAAAAAAAAAAAAAGGAAGAAATGTTTATAAACTCATAGGTTTTTACTATCCTTTATTCTAATCTTGCACACAACCTTTTTTATGTATTTTTTCCCAAAATGTCTACCTATGTTCATGTAATGAGAGGAGGAAAAAGGGGTCTATTGCTAACTTCATGATGAGAAAATGACATCTTCCCTGTCTCTTTCCTCTTGTTGGACAGCTATATGGAGCAGAGGCACATCACTTAGGTGGTTGGATGCAATGGTAAGTTCACAGGAACCAAAATTAAATAGAGTTCTGTCCAAAAGCAAGGGCTAAGGGTCAGGCCACAGGAGCATGTGTGACATAATGTTTAATGATGGGTCTCAGACACAACATTCGTTTCAAAGCCAAAGTCCAGAGCAAGGCGAGTCATGCTGCTAAGAAAGCAAAACTTTGGTCAGTGGAAGTACTTGAGATAGAGGGTAAAGAGCTGGATTCTGGATATTGTCACTTAAGCAAACACTTGTATTATTACTGAGGAAGAACCCAAGCATCTGTGATTTTAATTTTATCCCGAATCACTAATCTAAGATGGGGGTCTGGCCCTATACGTATATGGGGATTGACTGTAGATTAATTCAACATGTCATCTAGGTAGCAGTAGTATTGAAATTCATGAATTGAAGAGTATACCTGCCACCCCACTACCCCCCCCCAACAAAAATAAGTGGTGATTTGAATAGATTTTTAAATCTATTTGAATCTATATTCCTTTGTTCTTGGTTCATAAATCCCAGAGAAGTAATAGAATTTTGGTTTACCTGCCTACTTTGCTAGGAAAGTCAAACTGGATAATTAACCATTATTTAGAATGATAGGTAGATTAATCGTATTTATTTTTTGGATATAAGCTAAATGATTATTTTTCGAACATTTTGTTAAGAGCCTTTAATAATAAAAACTTTCAAATCTTGGCTTAGTAACATAGGAACACAACTATAACCAAAGCAATTCACAAATCTAACCCTTACCTTAGTTTTCTATAATGTATTGGCTAGTATTGCCTGTTTTATTAAAAGGTTCTGGTCAAAATGTATTTATCTGATTTATAAGCCTCTCAGAGTTTAAGATTGTTCTACGTCCTAGATGATGAAAAACATCTGGACACCAGGGGGTTTAGTGAGGGACTAGAGATTGACAGATAGGTGCCCAAGTGACAAGTATGGGACAAGAGCTTTCTAAATTGAAGTAGAAATTGCAAATCAGAGTTGGAGACACTCAACAGAGGGATGGCTCAGCAGTTAAATCTGCATACTATTCCTGCAAAGAACCAGAGCCTGTTTCCTAACACCCTCATGGAACAAAATCACAAAGGCTTTTGACTTCAGCTTCAGTCTATCTGATGTCCTCCCCTGGTCTCAGTGGACAACTGCACTAGAACGCGTATATACATGAAAAGATGCAAACACCTACACACAAGGAAAACAATTTTAAAAAGAATTCATAAACAGGAAAAGATACAGTCTGTGATTATTGGCATGGTTTACAGCAGGTTTGGAGTGTACTAAAGTATTCTGTGTGGACAATAATATAATGGTAAGAACTTCTTAATTGCATTTATCTCTTCTAACCATTCTTGAGCCCTTTGTCCAAAAATATTCTTCTACATCTTTTTATCCCTTACAAGGTCAAAATTACTATTGTTCTTGTGAATATATGCAAGTATTATAGACTACCAGGGGGTAAAATTACAGGGTGAATACTATTTGAATAGTGAAGCATGGACTATTGACTAAAGAAAAATGAAGTATAGGCTCAGATATAAGGCAAAATTATGAAAAAAAAAAAAACCTCTTGGAATAATAACATTTTTTTCCATAAATTTGAGATATGTATTATAGGAGTATTTTGAAAGGTGTAGTCACAACAATGCCTCATAGTAAGGAATTATTAAAACTAAAAAATATCAGATAATCACTTGTTTCTCTCTGCATAGTAATCTGGTGTCCTACACCTAACTAATCTGTTGTTTTGATGACAGCCAAATCAATTAATGCACTTTTATCATTAATGACAGGACACAACATGTTTTCGAAATTATCGTTTGGTCTTTATTCCCTATAAAATGACATATCACAGCAATCTGCCCTGATGGCCTTTTACATCAATTATTTAAAATCAAGGAGCCATTAATTCATGTATTTGTGCATCTGTGATAATACTGTTTCAAAGGTGGAGAGCAAGAATAAAACCTGCCAATAAAAATATTGGACCTTTCAAGACTCATATGATTTATATGAGTCATTGCAATTCTATTCAGAGTGCTGAGAACCTTAGTGGCTAGGCCTGAGAGGATTGAATTATTCATGCTTTTCTGGTCAATATGCATAATACACATGTGCATGCACATACACATACACACACACTGGCAGCAAGAAGCTCATATTTAGTCTGCTTGCATGGATTTTTTAGTCTAGCCTCTCTCTCTCTCTCTCTCTCTCTCTCTCTCTCTCTCTCTCTCTCTCTCTCTCTTCCTCTGACTCTCAGAGGGATTCAATGTCCATCCGTACCAAGCCACATTCTCCACGTTCTCTGCGCATGGAAACCAGCAGAGGCTTAAAAATAGGAGCCATGTGCACAAAACTTCTTCTGCCAACCAACAGATTCTATCTGCATCTGCTACATATGGATTGACAGGAGAGAGGCCAAGTATACGTTGGTGTGAAGCAGCTTGCTGCTTCTGTTTTGAGAAAAAGCTCCCGATTGTACAAGTCCTAAGCAAATTAGCCTTCCAATCACAATGCAAGGCTATTGAAGTAGGGTGAAAAACCTAGCTGGTACCAGGCAGCTTGGCTCGTGCCAAGTCAGTGAAAGATTAAAGAGGGAAAAAAATGTGATTTTGAAGACTGATCATTAGGAAGATAGCAAAGGCATGAGGGTGTGTTCAGATATGTAACTGAACCTAAAATTAGTATAACAAACACAAAACAAAACTTGTTGCTGGTGGTTAGACAATAGCAAGAGACCAGTGAGTCCAAAAGGCCTTACAGTTAAAGAATCCTTGGGTCTAGAAATCATTTATTAAAACACACTTCAGTAACAATGGACACCTAAGGGTAAAATCAGATGTCATATGTGTCTAGATGTTGGTCATGATAGAACAGTAGTGTGAAAGTGCCCTGCAGAGTACAAAGCCACTTGCAGGCAAGTTTGTTATCTGTCTGAACGTTCTATGTCCTTTCTCACTATATCATCTTATTCTCAAGGTGCTTTTTCTAGTATACAACACAATTCAAAAAATTTATAAGTTAAACAGGTTTATGTGAACAAGACTCATGTCTCTGTATTTTCATTTTTCTCCTGACAATATATCAAGATTTAGTGTGAATACACGAGAAAAAGAAGCAGGGGTGGATAGCAACTGTTTATTTCTCTCACTATTACTATTGTGAACAACTTTCCACATGAAGCTTTTAGGTATATTGGAGGAGAATATTCAGCATTTTGAAGAAGTCTAGCATTGCAAGAGAGAGTGACTTACACAGATAGACCATTCTCTCTCTCATGATGAAGTGCCTATGGGGATTATTAAATACCTATGATGCTCCTAGCATCATTCTTGGCCCCTGCAATACAGTGGATGTCATTTTGGAGCACATGAACTGCGGGGAAAAACTAAGCAAGAAAGTAATTATTTCAGTGTGTGAAGAAGCTGAGACAGAAACACAATGTACTGCAGGAGTGCTTAAAGATTCCACCAAGGCTAGAGTGGACAGGAAGATATTCCCTGATGAAGGTGATGGGATTTCCAAGTTTATACTAACCTATCCAGAAACAAATTATCCAAAAAACAAAAACAAACAAACAAACCAAAACAAACAAAAAAACCCCAAAACAAACAAACTAACTAAAAAACCCAAAAAAACAAAAAACAGCGAGCATCCTCCACAGTGGATTTCATATGCATAGTTTTGGTACGAGCAAGACTTTCTATAGGTGATCATTTTTATGCTTTGGGATAGAGGCCATAGAGCCCTCCCACTATTCCTTCCAATCCCCAAGACAACAGTATGGAAACTATGAAGGAGAACAGGACTAAGAGTCTTTTGTCAGTTCTACATACTTCAGCTCTCAAAGGCTCTCTAACCTTCCTTACCTAGGGTTAATCTGGCTAATGGCTCTCAGCATAAAGCATTTCTTGTAGGAACACACAGCATATTCTCCCAGCCTTCTTCAAGACAGGAAGATTACACAGTAAATAACTAATAGCTAAGATAGATCCAGTGTTTAATATTTGCCACACTAAGTAATTTACATATATTTTTTAGTTTACTCTAAGAATATCTTACAAGTTTTCTTACCTGCCTGAACAGAGGTTCTGGAGCATTTACATAAGCTACAATCTCACATGTATATGACCCTTGTCCCTATGCTTTTAAACACTCTAATTGTCTTTCCCCACAACATTATTGTATTGTTATTTTTATTGTGAGCAATATCATTGGATGCCTGGCATTTTCTTTCCCCATAATTTTGTGAAGTTTACAAAGTTTATACAGTCAAAAACAATAATTAGCATTTCCGAAATTTTTGTGTGTATGTGATACCTCTTGGGAAAGTAAGTAAAGAAGAAGAAAAAAACAATCTTCTCTTGTCTGTGGAAGAAGAGATCCATACTGTAGCCTTAGTTATTAATTAAATGTTTTAAAACATTATTTACCAGCATGCTTTTTCACTGTCAGAATGCCTTAGGGCTCTACGCAGCAGGCTCTCCACAGCTTTCAGGGAAAAGCTGCCAAGAGTTCTTACCCAGCATTAATGGCTCTATTTGTTCATTCCATGACAATCTATACTTTGTGACTCCTACTGCCTTTACTTTAATCTATGTAAGAAACCATGCAGAAACATAGACACATTTCAGTGTTTTAGATAACAAACAAATTGAGATTATGGAAATTGGATTTTTTTTCCTTGTTACTCAAGGAAACAAAATACTTGCCTGCCTAGTCATTAAAAATTGACCAAAGGAAGTTTTCAGAGTAGAATATGCTAACCTACTCACTCTTAGGGATTTGAAGCAGTGGCAAGTACACATACTTCAAACAATATGACAGAAGTCAATCACAGATGGCTAATTTCTCCTTCCATGCATCTAAGCACATTCCAATAATTATTTTGAGATATTTTCACCTTCCAAAGAGCCATTATCCATATTGAATTTATGCCTTTGTGTAGTTAGTAGAGTGCATAAAGAAAGGAACTATTGAGCTGCTTAGCTTATAAAATGGTTAAGTGGCTGGATTATTGAGAGTTTAACAGGGAAGGTACACATTAAGCCTTAGTTAGCATCTATGTGCTCATATATGCAACAAGAACACAATCTGGTATCAGCTCTTATGTCAATCCAACTAATAAGGAATGGGAGAACTTGAATCAAGCAATTTGCAGCCTGTCAAAAGTTTACAAGATCAAATTTCTAGAACAAAATGAAAGAGATTTGAGAGGGGTTGTCATTATACCACTTTTAATAACTGAAAATTGTAAACAATGAAAAAAAAGCCCCTTTTGTTGATTGGGGATATTTGGCTGAGAACATTCCATGTGTAGGATTGATGTGCTAAAGGACATATGAGATGTTTCAGTGGATAACAGTACTTGCATCCAAGCCTGATTATCTGAGTCCTATCCTTGGGACCTACATGGTCAAAGGAAAGTATATGTGTGTATAGATTGGTCCACATGTAAGGGTGCATCAAGCTATACATACATGCAAATACACAATACATAATTATGAAACAAAAGGACGTGCTACAAAAAGATGAGATTCCTGCGAACTGACTAGAAGGAGTATGATTTTTCCTCATAGCCTTAATTCTAGTTACAGTTTTAAAGAGATGAAACTTCGAATAAGCAGCAGCTCCTCTAAAAGCTAAGAAATGGCAGAACAAACGTAAGGTCATCTGAACTGAAAAGACAGTAGCTGATCTGGACTGTGTAGCAACCCTGATTCTAGCTAGTTATTGAAAGGCAAGATTCGTACCCTTGTCTTTCATGGATCCTTTATGCTTGCAGTCCTACCTACCCAATGAAAGGAAGCTGTTTCATGGAAGATGCAGGCAGGTCAAAGAGACACAGAAGAGAGGTATACCCCAAGTCTTTCTCCTTAGGCAGCATTACTCTTTTATACCGCAATCTTGCTACATCCTGATGACCTAGTTTAGAAATCAGGAATGGGAACGAAATCGGAAGTGTCAGCATATGAAAGAGATACCCAGAGCAAACAAAGTCAAAGAGAACAGAAACATTCTGTGGTAAATGTGAGTACTAATCCTACACAAGGTCTCTATCTTCACATAGAGAACAAAGATACCAACGGGTACATACCTTGTGAGCAAGATGCCCTAAAATTATAACATTATAGAAAGATTTATGGAGTTAAAAGAATACCTACCTCTTTTCTTCTGAGCCTAACTATTCTAATTCTTCACTAAGGATATTTCTTTCTTCAAATAAAATTTAATCTTCATGAGACTCTTTCAGGGGAAAATATGGATTCACAGTGTGAAAGGCCACACTTAGCTTGTATAGTAAGTGTAGCATTCATAATGGAAGTTCCCTGTACAACTTGGTCTCTGTCAACAGTGCACAGAAAACAACATAGTGTTAATTAAGTTTAAAAATGTTCTTTCCATTTTAAGACTAATTAGCATATAGCACTTTCATCAGCTTTATTGAAAATTTATACCAGGGAATTAGTTTCACTGAACATTGCTTCATGGCATAGAAAACCCCTCCCTCAGTAACTCTCCAAATACAGTACATGGATTTAATTAGTTGCTATCTAGTAGAACAAATTTGGAATGCTCTAATTACTATCATTTATCTCTATATTCTATGCTACTTATATCTAGTATTTAGTTCTACTCCATTTGAAAATTCACTACAACTTAGTCATGTTGTCAAGAGGGTTGACCATAGAGCTTGCCTGCTCTGTTAAGACTTGATGGAAATGAATCTGGGGAGAAGATGTAACAGTTGCAGTGAGAAGCTATGACAGAATTCCAGATCAAGATAACAACGGAATGGGTGAGGCTATAAACAAGTGGAGGTGATCAAATGTGTTTGGACCAGAAGGATGTTAAAGAAGCAGAATGAATTCTTTTTACTCATCAGATGCACAGGATGACTGAAGGAAGTCACACTCCAGGTAATGCTTTTAATCCTAAGCAACTTCAAGTATGCTGGTCAGTCAGGAAATACCAAAGAGTACAATGAAGTAGAACAGTGGGGATACAATGGGTAGAAATATGCACATTATAATGCCTCTGTTCAATATCTAGACATTAAAACTTAATCTTGGGAGTTGTCAATGTGTAGATGAAATGTATAATTATGTGTATCAATTGCATTAAATGCATGTCACAATTATCTGTTGCAGTAACTTGAGAGACTAGTGAATGGTAGAGAAAAGTTCCACAGTCAAAAAACTCTGTTAAAATGTTTGAGGACATGACGTGGAGGGAATGTTTAAGATCAAGAAAAAGCTATTCAAAATAACCAAGAGATAAGAGTGTGTGTGATCCTGATGGTGTAAGCTAGGATGAGCAAGCCCCAAAAGTGTGAGAGTAGGAAAGCTGTCTTTTTCCCTCACTGGCTGCTACACTGGGTGGGCCATCTGGGGCAGACAGGAGAACTTGCTCCAGCAATGTTGGTGCTTGAGAGCTGGTGGACTGTCTAGTGCAGATACCTCTCAGGCCCAGGTCTAAGGATTTGAATTTGCTCACCCCAACATCTACCCCATTTGTGAACTGCTGGACTGTAGGCTTACCCTACAGGTCCAAAACTATGGGCTCTCCATGACATGGGGGCAACAACAAGATGTCCTATAAGAGTCGTAGTGAGGTTCCAGTATTGATAAAGTAGCAGAAACCAGAAGCCTCATACCAGACCAATGACTCATTGGAATGAACCTTTTCAAGCAAAGAAGTGTGGACAAAATGGTGTACTGTGAAACACATTGTGACACACAACAGTTTCCACAATGAGATTTTTTTTTCTTTGTGGATATTTATTTATTTATTTATTCATTTATTTTGGCAGGGGAGGTTGTAAGGGTTGAGGGTTCGTACAGGAAAAGGAGAGATGAGTGGCATTGAGGTGCATGGTGTGACATTCACAAAGAACCAATAAACAAAACAAACAAACAATAATACGTTTTGTGGATAGCCCTGGGGCTAATTATATTTAATGTTAATTCCATTCTCCTGTGAGTGGCTATGAACAAGGAATGAGTCAGCACTCAGGTGATTTCCTGTAAACCTGCTTCCCACCTTAATTTGTAAAATAAAGGAGAGCTGATGATTGGGCAGATAAAAGGGAAGATGGCACAGAAAGTGAGGGAGAGAGAAGAAGGAGGAAATGGAAGAGGGAGAAGACACAGAGGAGGAGGAAGAAGGAGAAAAGCGGAGCAGAAGCACATGGCCTGGAGAAACTGCAAGTTCTGAGGACTTTCATAAGCTGTGGAAGATGATAGTGTAGTGGTAGATCTGCCCAATCTAGGAGCACAGCATGTAATCATATTAACTGTGTTGTGTTTTCATTGCTGGGGCATATTTGGGTTGGAGATTTATCACAACATATATGGGTTGTTCCAATGGAGAAAGACTGAGATGGCTGTAGGGGAAAGAAGAATCACTTCAATGAAAGACTGAAGAGTACACAAGGTGCAGGGACAGAAGGCTTTGCTTTAGGATGAATTGGTTAGTTCATACCCAGTGAAAGGAAAGAATCTATGGGCACACAAGCAATGGAAGTGGGTGGGGATTATCAGGGAACTAGTGCACAACTAATTCTCCTTACTTTCACTTTATAGTGAAAATATTGCATGAGATACAGGCAAAGGTGGGAGTTTTAGGGTGAATGAGAAAGAAGTGAAATTGTCTTTCAGAGAATGAAACATAAATTATCTTGGAATGCTATAGAATTTCACTTAAAAAGAAAAAAAAAAACAGTTAGGACATATTTGAAGCTGTGTTTCATGGAGTTGGTGTTAGATCAATCAGCCCAACAGGATATGTTCGTGTGGCTGCTAACTACCTTATATATAAAGAGATAAGTCATGAGGGAAATGGGTTTAACTATGAAAAGGGCATTTGCAAGTGCACAACACAAAGCAATAGAACCACAACAAATAAGGGCTATATGTAGAGAAAGTAGTCTACAGATCCATTATGGTGGTCAGAGTGGATGAGGGAAGGTGAAACTATATTGTATATATAGTTACTACATATTCATATATATATATATATATATATATATATATATATATATATATATACATATGGTTAAGTTCAATGGCTAGGCCTGAAGGATTATGTAGTTAGAAAATGAGATCATTAAAATTATCACAGAAAAAAAAATCCAACTACTATAATGAGTGCATAAGAGTGAAAATGTCTAAGTTATATTCAAGACAATCCCGCTGAAGAGGAGGTTACACCTAGTACAATTGTCCTGCGGAGAGAACCAGAGTGTGATCAAGGATCTGAAATCTTTAGGGAATAATAAGCAACAGGTATTGAGTGCTTACTAGAAAGCAAACACAAATCTATACAATTATTGACTTTTTTAACCTCTTACTGGCCCATGGGTTACTATTATTAGCTTCATTCTTCAAACTGATAAACTAGGCAAATGATACCTCTCATTCACCAAAGTCTCACATCTATTAAGATGTGTTTGATTCCAAGCTGTCTAGATTTCTAGGTGTTTTCTTAACACTCTGCTGTTTTATGGAGCAAATGAAGAACAATTCATGTGTCAAGCTGCAGAAATGGAATTTTTGATGATTATGTAAATAAAATTGGAAACTCTGGCTTTGTTTATTAGAAACTAAGAGCTCTTGAAAGTAAAGAAAGATGACCAACCAATGTCTGAACCCAATCTGAAAAGCTCAAAAGGAGAAACACAAGAGCTACTTTGGGGGGGAAAAAGAAGTTAAGAAGAGGCATCTGGTTGAAACCTGTGGCTAATATGAAGATACCCCATTAAAAAATGTTTTAAAAAAGAATTCTGGTTTTTGGGTTGGTATTTGATGCATGAGTTCTTTAAGGAAGTGAGAGGCTAGACAGAATACCCTCATGGCAGAACTTAAGCAAATAAATAGGTTGATGTCAATGCTGAGCACCACATAGGAAAGGTAGGTCATGCAGTAGGATTTTTGAAATGAGGTCTGGAACAAAAGAGCAAACATTACAGTATAAGTTATATTATAAGTTATATTATATGCTTAGGAATGAGTGTGTGTGTGTGTGTGTGTGTGTGTGTGTGTGTGTGTGTGTGTGTGTGAAAAATGAAAGAAAAAACATCGATGGATTTTAAAGACAAAGGGAAAATGCATGGGAGGGTTTGGAAGGATGAAAGGGAAGAGGAAAATTATGTAATTATAATCTCAAAAAATTTTAAAAAGAATACTTATAATTAAGTAAGGTTAAACTCAAAACTTATATGAGTAAAATTATATGGACTTCCTAGGGAGATGGTAATTAGCTATCAAAGCTAGATCAAAATCTAATGTAGAAAAATTGAAATAAAATTATGAAGTTATAAAATCTCTTTAAACTAATAGGAATAAAATAAGGAAATAGAAAAAAAGAGCAATTTTCAAAAACAGCAAGAAGGAATTATGAAAAGAAAAAGGAAATGGAAGAATAAGAATTGACATTTGCATGTATTAATTTCCAAGTTACATCTTGCCATAAAATTACTAACTAATCATAACATGCATTTTTCTATCTCAAAAAGTTTGTGCCAAAGAAGACAGTGGTATTTATATCTGCTTCTAAGAGTCCCCTAGGTTACAATCACAGTGTTGGCCAGATTATGGCATCGCCTGGGGTTTTGGAATGGCTCCAAAGCTCACTGGCTATTAGCAAATTCATCTTGCTTTGGCTGTAGAAACCAAGGCTACTTTCCTCTGGCAAAGGCAGAGCATCTGTCTCACTGCTGTCTCACTGAATCCTCCATGTAGTGATTTGACTGGTTACAACAGTCAAGACAAATTTCCTTTGGATTATCCTAAAGTTAAAGGGGTTAAGGGCTATGATTATTTCTTCAGAGTCTCTTTATAACTGCCTTATGAGAAGATATACTCGTGGGGATAATGGTCTGTCAACTTTGTCATGTATAGATTAAAAGATAGGTACATCTCCTCCTTATAGTCAATGGAAGGTTTTTGTATAAAGGACTGAGTCATTGGTGGACAATTTAGAATCCAGTTACCACATGAAAGTGAATATCGTCAAAGAAGTTTGTTCCAAGACTCTCATGAATGTTTGAAACCACAGATAGTAAATAAGCTCTGCTGGTCTTGTGTTCTTGTGTCCTCCCCTACATTCACACCTACAGAAAGGCTTAATTTATAAATTTGAATAGTAATATCATTAATAATAACTAACCCTAAAATGAAGTACTTTTTAACCATATACATAGTAAGGTTGTCAGTCTAACTAGTTTTACACATCGGTGCCCTTATTAAGTAAAAGGGATGTTATCTGGATATAAGTTCTGAAACATTGCAGCAGTGAATGTAATAAGTGGGGCAGCCACCAGTGAGAAGTCAGCATACACAATTCAAATCCTCCAGGGAACCAGCTGTGGAGCAGCCCCAAAAGTACTGAGCAGAATGACATGAGAACATAGCATGGTACTCAGAAGGACATCCATTTCAAACTAATACATTTCATTTCTCTAGAATTTTTCAAGTGATGTTTTTGAAACCTACTTGATGGTGTATAATAGAAACTGTGCAGATCAAAACACCAATAGTAAATGAGAATTACAGGTAAAATGAACTTTTACATATACAAATATAAGCATTTAGAGGAGAATAAAAGGAAAAAAAAAAACTACCCTGGACGCAAGATACAAGATGAGGACTCAGTAAGATGAAATATATTACTAAAGTATTTATTCAAGGTGCAACAAAGCTAAAAATGATTAAACTAAACAAAAGGATAAATTAAGAGCCATGGAAGAATAAAGATTCCCATTTGATGTGAGGACTCTATTGCCGAAAACACTTGTAAAGCTGATACTTACCTGGAAGCTTCATCCCTACTGGCTAGAGTTCATATTATTGGAACATGCTACATATTGTATTAGGGAATAAAGGGAATCATCTGTCTTAACCTATGAATCCTTTGAAGTATAATATGACCAGGCTGGCATAATGTACCCAGTGGTATAATAGTGGCACAAATGTTATCATAGTAACCAATCATTTTCTGATTTGATTTCTGACCCACTCCACAATACAGAAACCATGTCTGATACCATTAATAGGACAAAGAACTAGACAGATCCTTAGCTTCAGGGTAGAACCTGACACTATTCTGCTAAATTGATGTGCTATTCAGCTTGTTTCTAACAACTTATTGTTATATAAATAGATAAGTGCATAATGTCTTAAGCTTCATCAGAGAAAAAACTTGTTGTTGTAGATCGCTATTAACATAGATATCTACAAATAGCCCTGTGATGAGAATCAAAGACTGGAGTTCTCAATATCAAGTGGGATATGCTTATCTCACTGCCTTCCTCTCAAGGCATGGTGATGATAGGAGAATAATGGGCATTAACTTTGTAAAAGCCAGAGCTGTAGATGACTACAAAAAGCAGTGCATTCTAGACATAAAAGGGCAGTTGGACATATAAACTGACACCACATGTAACTACAAGACCAATAGAACATCAAGCTGGATTAAAATCCTCAAATGGAGGTGTTCAGGAAGTCCCAACCTCTTTGAAGATCTATTGACTTAATAGCATCTCAGAGAAGGAAAACAATTTTCTTAAGGATTAAAGACCCCAAGAGGGTACCTAGCTCCAATAGATAGCCCTATACCTGTTCTTTTCTTTTTATTTTTTATTAGATATTTTCTTCATTTACATTTCAAATGCTATCCTGAAAGTCCCCTATACCTTCCCCCTGCCCTGCTCCCCTACCCACCCACTCCCACTTCTTGGCCCTGGCATTCCCCTGTACTGGGGCATATAAAGTTTGCAAGACCAAGGGGCCTCTCTTCCCAATGATGGCCAACTCGGCCATCTTCTGCTACATATACAGCGAGAGACACGAGCTCTGGGGGTACTGGTAAGTGAATTTCAGGATTGGGGTGCAAAATAATATAGGAAGAACACATGAAATTGGAGGGGAATAGTTATAGTAGTGATAGGAGAAAATTGGAAGGAAGGGAATGGAGATAGACTTAAACAAAATACATGATACAGGGACTGGAGAAATAACACAGTGGGTATGAATATTGGCTGTTCTTTCAGGGGACTGAGGCTCAATTCCCTTATGGTGGCTCATAATCATATGTATCTCCAGGTCCAGCGAGATCTGATTCCCTTTTCTCATTTCTGTGAACACTGCATGTACATCATGCACAGAACACACCATGCAGACAAAACATCTGTACAAACAAAAGTAAATGATTTAATTTTTTTTAATATTGGATGTCAGCATAAAATTCTAAATTCATAAGATAAAATAAAAATAAAAATAAATTCTTAAAAATAATAAATACTTTTTGAAGTGATTCTTATATTTCTAGATTAACTGAGATTTTTTTCCCAAAGTTAAAGTAGATAAGTTACAGTTTTCAAATCAAGGATTCCAGCAGGAAAAATTCAAACAACATATGTATATGATTTAATATGAGCTATGGGAAGATTAAAAATAAAGAAATGCTCTCAAAAGTTTTCCCAAGGGATGATGTAGACCAAATGAGGACTAATCAGACAGACTATGCTTCAAAAGGAGCAGGAGGAGCCAATAAGGTAACATTATTATTTGATTGATGAATCATCAATTCATAGCTGCAAGTTTCTAAAGCAGGTAATACAAAGACTTTTCAGATATTCAAAGAAAAAAAAATTCTGTTTGACTTGTTATTTTATTTATTTATATTTCAAATGTTATCCCCTTTCCCAGGTCTCCTCCAGAAAACCCCTACCCTACCCTACCCTGCCTCTATGAGGATGCTCCCCCAGCTGCCTATCCATTCTGCCTCAGCACCCTAGCATCCCCCTACCCTGCGTCATTGAGCTTCCACAGGACCAAGGGGCTCCCCTCCCAGTGATGCTACAATTCTATGCCACATACACAAGCTGCCATGGTGACACATCCCAAACTTTTTTCGTACTATAACTCTTGTAGGAAGTCATACAAGATAGTCTGGATCAGGCCTGTGCATAGATGGAAGCAGTGACTTACTCCAGACCCACCAAGTCAGTTAGAATGAAATCAATATTCAATCACATCCAGTTGGAACTATAAAAGCTTGTCCATAACCAAAGAAGATTGTTTCCTGAGATAGTAAAGTAGAAAAAAATCTGAATAAATTAAATCATGCTTCAGTGATAATTATTGACCTTAAAATGATTTATTTTGAGCAAGACTATTGATTTGAACCACTTATAATCTGTATATTTATGTTTGTATATATGTGAAATCAGACATGATATACAGAGGTATGTGGAAATTTGCTGAAGTCTTTGTGGTATGCATGGAAAGTTGGGAAAAATTATACATACATACATGCATTGTTGAAATATTTAATGTGTTATGCAAGGTTTTTTTTTTTTTTAGTTTTTGTTTTTTGTTTTGTTTTGTTTTGTTTTGTTTTGTTTTGTTGTGCAGGGGCTAGAAAGTTGGTTCTGAGGTTAAGGGCACAGGCTGCTTTTCCAGAGGTCCAGAGTTCAATTCCTAGCAACCACATGGTGGCTCACAACCATCTATAATGTGATCAGATGCCCTCTTCTGGCATGCAGGTGTACATGCTGATAGAGTACTCAGACATACAATTAATAAAATCTTAATTTTTTAATTTAAGAAAGGATACACATTCTGTTAAAAAAAGAAAATGAATGCAAGTACTGCAAAACAATAGAAGTAAAAAAACAACAACTTTTAAAATTATCATTTATAAATAAAACAAAGGAAAACAAGAGACAATTAAAGAAATGACCAAATATAATATTTACGATAAACATGAATATATTTTTAAATAGAAATTTTAGAAACACACAAAATTTACCAAAAAAAAATCTGCAGAGAAGTTCTAAAAAGCAGTGAATGTAGAAAAATTAATTGTTAACTATAATTGGCATTTTTACATGTGAAATACAGAATCTGAAACAAAAGGAAGAGAAATCCATAGCAACAAACAGCATAACACAAATGAAAAAGAAATCTACTCAAAAGATGTAATTACCACTTTATAAAAATGTCACCTGGAAATGTCAGTGTCAACAAGTGACAAACTAACAGGAAAAATCTGACAAGGCCATTTTAATAACGATGCATTCAAGTGTAGTGATATTAACATCTGATCAAGGAAGTAGATATTTAGAATTTGGACATTACAATAATGGGCCATTTATGGTATATGTGGTTTATTCTGACATAATATCTAGAGAGAAACACAGATTATTTATGTAGCATTGGTCTTCAGAACACATTTTCTGAATTTTATTGTATAGATATCATAAGGTACAAACACAATACTTGAGATGATAGGACAAATTGATAGTAAATTTCTTATAGTTGAATAAAATTTCATCCTTATATGTACCATATTTTCGCTATCATTCATTAGTTGGTGGGCACTTAGGCTAAATTCCATTTCCTAGCCATTATTGCAAGGGTTTCTGTTTTTGTTTGTTTGGTTTGGTTTACTTTAAAGTACTTAAGTTCACAATTTTTCCAAAATGGCTTAACCTTTTGAACAAATAAATAAGCAAAATTATGGTGATATAAAGTGGAAAGTTATAGGTTTAAAAAAAAAGAATCCAGAATAACATCCTTAAGAAATTTTATTCAACTGTTAAAAAAAAAAAGAATAAAATTTGCTAGAAAACAGATAAAATTGTAAAATCTATGGAGGTAACACAGTCTCAGAAAGATCAATGCAGGGGGTTGGGTAGGTAATTTTTTTATGATAAGTTGCACATGTTTCAATCAATAATCTCACATCCAAGCTCATGCACGTAGCTATCCCTAAGTAAAGTTGGGGTGTCATTAAAAATATCAGACTAATGTAGGAGAGGATTTACTGGGAAGATAGATTTCAGGAGGAGTCAGAATGGTTAAGTAAGATAAGTTAATAAAAGATGAATATTGCTGCAATACTTCATATACTTGTATGAAGTTATAAAAGACTAAAATAAAAAAAATGTGTTTCAGAGAGGTTAAAAGATGTGCGACACCTGAGAGGACAAAGTTCTTGCTAAGCCTGAAAACAAACAAAAGCTTTGCATCCCAATTACAGTCACATCTACAAGTCAACGACACAGCATCAAGGGGCATGATGGACGAAAGCGTACCATGAAAATGAGCGAGAGATCACAGAGACTGGAAACACAGTTGCTATGCACATGGAAATAAGTGCTATCCCACCAATCATGAGTTAAGTGAAATTTAAGGCGAGATGAGTTTTGACACCTTTGTAACTGACATCTGAAAATAAAAATTGTAGTTCTACTAAATGTGCAATCCTTGTGCCAGCCAAGGATTCTGTATGAGTCAAGAAAAAGCTTTCTCACACGTTCTCAAATACATATATTCATACAATGAAACAGTACTGGGGTTAAAAATGAGCCAACTAGTGTTATGTGTATTAATATGAATAAATCTGAAGACCATGACAGCATGAAAAGTAAGCAAGTGAAAGATTATTGTCACCTCAAACACAGAGGCGGCTCCTTGGGACATAGAGATGGGGAGACAGAACAATGTAGAAATTCCCTTGAGGATATAGTACAGGTTACCAATGAGCACCACATGCCTATTATCATTCTGGGATTCCAAGGAATACATGGTGTGTGTGTGTGTGTGTGTGGGGGGGGTTATATAGAGGATTCAGAGAGATTTTGTAGAGATTTTGTCTTAAACAAAGTCAACAAGAATTGCTAAACCAAATATGAAGTATCATATTTTACAATGAATACTTTCAAAGAAAATTAATAATGTACAGAGACAAAGTTGTATTTCCTCATCTCTTTTGATATCCTTCTGCAGTTGAAATAAATATATATTTTGTGTGTGTGTGTCAGAGATATAACGCATCACATCAAAGGATTCTTATTTACATCACAGGAGTTAGTAAGACCAATGGAGAAAGAAATTGCTTAATTTCTACCCAGATTTACATTTTCTTTTTTATTAGATATTTTCTTCTTTTACATTTCAAATGCTATCCCCAAAGCCCCTTATACCCTCCCCCGACCCTGCTCCCCAATCCACCCACTCCTGCTTCCTGGCCCTGGCCTTCCCAATAATCAGTAGATCTTAAAAGTTCTGAGTATGTCAGACAATATCAACTGTCTGTACATATTAAGGTATAATAACAATATACACTGGGGTTCAAGAGCCTTACTAAGTCATTTCCAAACAGATTTTTGGAGGATTGGAGCTGAGGAGATATCTCAGAAGCCCTTGCCACAGAAGCTTGGAAATGGGAGATGAAACCCAGAAATTCTAATAAATACCAGGGGTGTGGCATCCTGCCTAGGACCCCATCCTTGGAAGGAAGAGACAGCAGATTACCAAAGCAGGTGAGTCTTGCTCTACTGGACAGCCTAGGATTTGAGTGAGGGATCTTGCTTTAATGTGGATAAGTTATTGAGGACAATTCATGTTAACAACCCTAGGCTTCCACAAGCATGCACATATGTATAGCCACACACATGCAAGAAAATGCATGGAAAAATGTACACCAAACACAAATGAAAACAATGGAAAGATCAATTAAAAATGAAACCCAAATAGAGAATGTTGAAGTAGGCCACCTGGTCATTCCTTCATATGAGAGCATTATGTATCCCAAAAATCCATACTAGAGTTTTGATTCCATTAGGGCTTAGGGTGAGAGTGCACATCAATTTTAGTTTATGTATATTTATTTATTGGGCAATGTGTAAGCATACCAGGAATGTATGTGAAGGGCAGGTTCTCCGTTCCATCACTTGTGTTCCAGGAATGAAATTCACATCTTCAAGTTGAGTGGCTAGCACCTTTACCTACTGAGGCATTTTGCAAGTCTGAAATATACATTTTTAACAAGCACCTTAGACAATGATGAGAGAAATGTCAAGAGGCTTTATTTGTAAAGCAGTTATTCTAGGCCCATCTCATAAACTAACATCATAAGTGATTAGGTATCATCTCAATGCCTTTAAATTTATGATGTAGATGAAGTTTTATGCTCTCTATGGTTTCAGTGACAGAATGTCACGTGGGCCACCTATTTTCTATTTCCACTGACAGTAAAAGAAAAGACAGGACTTGCAAGATAATTTTTTTCAGCAAAGAGGTTTCCCTTTTTTCTTTTTCTAATGACAGAATAAAAATTTCCTTCCAGTAGGAGCTTCCTATTCTGGGTACATTCTTTTCAATTGTGCCCCAGGCTGCTTGAATAAAAGGTCTACCTGACATTACCTTAATCCCTCCTGCACTGTGGGCCATGGTGAAATTGACCCCAGAAACTCTTTCATGATGCTAAGTCTATGAGGCATGCAGCCTTGTATCATTTTATGGATGCGGAGGTAGAATGCCAAATAATAAAACATCAAGCATGCACAAAACCCAGGTGACTGTCGCAAGTGTGCATGCAACATGCTCCTGCCACACGCTATATCACGATGGAGAGTGTGCTCACTGATTGATGCTTCATTATCCTCAGGGAATTTCTAAACCGTCAAAAAAAAAATCTGTAGATACACAAAAACTGTGGCAGAAAGAGTTTGGCTATGACTTGCTTTCATTTCACAGGTGTGTAAAAGACATGTGTACATACTTGGGGGTAGTGATGTGTGACCATGTAACTCCCTAATTATTATTAGGTTTATTAGAGATTAAAAGTATAGACCTGGGAGACATAGTCAATCCTTCTCTGCATTATCAAGTCAGATGATTGCTTTCCTCTACATTATGTTTGAGCCTTTGTTTTAGCTTTTTAAATTTTTTGTTGAATTGAATTATTTGTGTGTATGTGTGTGTGTGTGTGTGTGTGTGTGTGTGTGTGTGTGTGTGTGTGTGTGTGTGTGCTTTGCCACATACCAAAGTGTGTGCATGGAGGTCAGAGAGCAACTTGTAGTCTTTGGTATTTTTCCTTACCATGTAGATTCTGAGAAACCTAGGATTCTTAATTTCTGCCAGTGCCTGCAACTAATTTCATTTAGGAGAATCAATTTGCAGAGTAGCAGCAAACAAAGATAATTCAAATGATGCTTTACTGTTTTCCTATTTTTTTTTAAAAAGCAGAGTAATGATAAAAGTCATTAACACATATATCATGTTTGATTCACCGTAGAAGGAAAATCAAATTCCACACGTATACACACATTTATTTGTACATTTGTTTATTTGCCAAGAAACAATCCTTTCTTTTTCTTCTATGAAGTTTTGTTTCAAATTCTACTTGATGTGAGTTCATCACTGATTTTTGCTATTTACATGTACACAGATATAAATCTATATATTCATATACATGTACATATGACCATTTTAAATTTCACATAAAGCAAATGCCTGTTTTGAGTAAGATATTAACTTGGAAAGTCTTGGAATGTTATATATTTTTAAAAATACATTTCTTAGAGAGAAAAAAATTGGAGAAATACCAAAGAAGTGAGTTTTAAACAATTGTACCAAATGAAAGAACCCTTCGGAAGTAAATTAGAGTTACCAGCTTAAATTAATCATTTGCAGTTAAAGCCATGGAACACAGCTGTAGAATTTATTGTAACTAATCAAGCCATGTAGATCAGTCTGTGGGAGGTAGGAATATCAAGGCTGCAAAACTTCATGGTCTTTCAGGGAGAGAATCTTTACAATCTTGCATACCTACATTAGTTTCTCAAATGCAATATACACAATGAGGCACACAATTCTCTTTGTCTCAAGCTGTAAACTCTACTGAGTTTCTTTTACTGAATTTCATATTTTCACAGGCTGTTTGGGATTTGATCATTAAGAAATAAGTTTTTACTGCCAAAGAAATATCGTATTTCAGAGCTGGGTCATTATGCTTTGTTAAAGCTTATTTTTAAATATGAGCTCTTTCTTCCTGAAAAAAACCATTATGTGATCTAAAATATGCATCTTTCATGCCAACAGAGAAATCAGACAGCAGTCAAAGTCCAAAAGTCCATGTTTGTACAGTTGGTGTGATAGGTAGATGGATTCTAATTCTCAAGTTTTCAATAGACTTTTTTTTGTTTTGTTTTGTTTTTGAAATAACATCAACTATTCATGAAGAATAGAGGCTTAGAGATAGAAATAAAGACCAAAGAAGAATGGTGCCTTATGGTTGATAAAATCACTAAGTAAGACATCACCTATTTGACAGGATAAAATTAATGAGCCATGCAATTACACCACCCGTTGTTCCCATGCCCCATTGTACGATCGCTGTGCATTCTTGGGTGGAACCATTTCTTCTAACTTGCTTACTTTTCTTCATACAGAGATGACACCAGACTTTGTGTCTGCAGTAAGTAAGAAAAAATGAAAAAAGTATATATATAAATAAAAGGACTTTACAACTTTATAAAGTCAAGTATTTATATTTAGTTTATTAAATCTAAAAACGACATTTGGCATGCTTATTGCTATGTTTTTCTTTGTTCAGCTTATGCTTCAGAAGTCATGTGGATAAAATTTTATAGGTGTAGATTCTGACATTACTAAGAGACAAACTTTACAATATTTCTGCCTCATCTTTGACAATATTTCATGAACCTAAGTTATTGGAGTATTTTGTAGGTTTAAGCACAGATACTGGTCTCCACAGCTCTGCATTTTGATAAGCATGCAGAGACATACAAAGTCAATAGAGGAAAGTCCATGAGGCGTCAGTTCTATACAAAGCACTAAAGGCAACTAACTGAGAGGTGCTGAGATTAGGAGAAATTGCCCTCTCCAAAAAAGAGCATACTAATCAATTATCCCATACTAAATACTCATCCTTAAAGCATACATGCAAGTAACATTATGCAGACTGAGTAGGTTATATTTAGGAATATATATATATATATATATATATATATATATATATATATATATATAAATCAGCAATTTACAAAGAGATCTCATTAATTTAAAAAAGAATAAATAGAGTCTATATGAAGGCTTTTTGGGAAGAAATGGATGGGACAGTTGGCTTATATATAATTTCAAAAAAGGGTATTGCAATCTTTATATGCTCCAATACAGGGGAACGCTAGGGTCAAGAAGTGGGAGTGGGTGGGCAGGGGAGCAGGGCGGGGGGAGGGGAGAGGGAACTTTCGGGATAGCATTTGAAATGTAAATTAAGAAAATATCTAAAAAAAGGACATAGTTATTATGTCTTTTAAATAGTTGTTTATAATAATCAAAGAGATTAATTTTATTGGCAATATTGTTAAGGAAGTTTTACTTTCAAAGCATTGAATTCTGGAAGATGCAACAGGTAGGGCTTAGTCAAACTTACTAATAGTTCAACTAAATATATGATAATAGTAAAAAAGAGAGAGAGATTTCATCAATGTAACATGTTGGGAAAGTGAGCAGAAAAGTGAGTCGGTGGTGCAACTTCATCATCAGGGTATTAATGAGACTTGTAGGTTTAAAGTAAGGAGAAACCAGGCAGGGAACAACAGATACTGAGTTGTCTTGATCAAGAGGTGGTATGATTGACCGTGATTGTAATTGTAGTTCTGGTTCCGCAAGATGACTCAATGAAGCCCTTATGATGTAATGAGAAGAGTATGGTTTACAGAAGATAATTATTTCTAGCCCAAGGTGCAGACTCACCGTCATAGATACCCACATTTAGGAATGATTGTCTTGCTAGTCAGCACTGTTCCTGGAATCTAAGCGACTGTAGGTTTTGGACAATGACTCTGTGCCCTTAGCATCATGGGGATGATACAGTTAAGATACCCTTTGCTTTACATTGGAACTTCTTGAGTGACTCCCAGTTCTTTATCTCAGCCAAGTGAAAATGATAGCAAATGAAGCCAGAGGTACCAGGGCATCATCCTACTTTTAGTTGTCTTGCAATGCCAAAGGACTTATTGGATGGTTCTTAGGAACGGCAGCTTCTGAGTCTTCGGTTACCTCTTCTCTTCTCTTCTCTTCTCTTCTCTTCTCTTCTCTTCTCTTCTCTTCTCTTCTCTTCTCTTCTCTTCTCTTCTCTTCTCTTCTCTTCTCTTTTTGACATTAAAGAAATCCAGTGTAATGTGCAGGCAACAATTGTATGGAAGATACTGTTATCAAAATTTTGGTTAACTTTGATGAGCCAAACACATGATTATGTTCCTTTGTTTCCTTCTTTATAAGCATGTAAATCAATGGCAGTAAAACTTTCCATTTGGAAATTATGTCTTGGCTTCTTTGTCTTGTAAAAAGTTTCAATAACCTTAATTTTTATTCTACATACATTAAATATTTAATGTATATATTTTAAAAGATTATTGACTTAAGAATTGGAATGTCAAATACTGCTTCTATATTAAACTTAAAAAGATATCATATGTATTAATGGCATACAACAAACATGATAAGCATTAAAATATTTAAGAGACATGCTTCTCATCAATCAAAATTATCGGGCGTGGTGACGCACGCCTTTAATCCCAGCACTTGGGAGGCAGAGGCAGGCGGATTTCTGAGTTCGAGGACAGCCTGGTCTACAAAGTGAGTTGCAGGACAGCCAGGGCTATACAGAGAAACCCTGTCTCGAAAAAAAAAAAACAAAAACAAAAAAAATTATCTAATTTTTCTTTTGTCCATATTCTTTCAATAAAGGTGCAGCATCAAGATCATGAGGAAATTCAGAAACACTGAAGATGTTCATATAAAAGTACCCACTACTTCTGACCATCTCATCCCATGTCACAGTCCATGATAGATACTTTGTCTGTGTCCATCTACTTATTCATTATACCTTCCCAGAGAAAGGAAACTGATAATCAAAACTATACAGATAACCCAGGGACAACTAAGTTGGGGGGATTTTAATAGCAAAACTTTAACAGCCCAGTAGGTAAAGTGCTTGACGTACAAGAAGGAGGAACCCCAGCACCCGTGTAAGGATGAGGATGGCTGGTAGTGCACATGAACAATTCCACTTCTGATCACCAGATTCATAGACAGGAGAATCCTCAGAGGCTCTTGGGTCAGCTACCATAGCTCAAGGTGCAGTAGTCAAGCAGGGATTCAATATCAAACAGGGTGGAAGGTGAGAACTAACACAGGAGGCTGCTTTCTGACTTCCACATTTCATAACAGCAAATGTGTGCCCACACTCACACACTAACATTCACATCACAGGCATGCATAAAACACACACACACACACACATAAACACACACACACACACACCTTTTGTGGTAAGTTGTGTCTTCATATTTACCACTTTAAACCATGGTTGCTATTTGCTTTCTTCTAAAATAATTAGAAAGTTGAGCAAAACATGGGGAATGAAGCAGGCAGATGACTGAGAATGTCAGATGATGTTATGCATGGGGATACAAACAAAGGCTTTGCTTATGAATAAAGGAACCACAGCAAGTACAATGAAAACACAGAATCTATCTCCCTCCACTGAAATTGTTTGCACAGTTGCTATTTAAAATGGAGTGCTATGTCCCAAAAGGCATCAAGAAAAGGATGTGTCCTTTCATAAAAAGTTAAAAATCAAAGTAAACCTATCATTACTGATAATAACTGTCAATCATATTGGATATATGTGGCTTTTTAATTTTTGGTTTGGGGCTGATGCACAAAGATAAATAACATTTAAAATTTGTTCAGTGGTGTGGGTTTCTCGGAGAAGCAAAGAAAACAAAAGTAACATTTCCTAATCTGTATTCATTGAAAATGTTCCTTTGTATTTACTCCTCCAGGTATCTAATGAATACTTGCATGTTCTTCCTAGGCTTTTTCATTTGATGTACTTTGCAGGAACTAACTATTGAAAAGAATCCACAGAAAGAAGAAGAAATAAAAGATGCATTAGTGTTGGCAATTTCCTATATTTTTAAATTCTAATGAATACACGCCCTGTAGTTGTAAAGTTTTCCGTCATTTAGAGGGAGAAAAGAATGAAAAGCATTTTTCCTGTGACTTAGACATTTGTGACAATAGTTACTTGAGAGACTTCTTTCATCTGCCTCCTTTGACATCTCAATCTCATGTGAAGACTTAGCATACAGTGTGTTTGCTAGTGTTCCCCTTTCACTGATGGGGAACGAAATGTTAAAGCTTCAGTTGGAGCCCACACAATAAACGCTCCCATTAATTTATACTTGCTATTAAACAAAAGGGTTTTCAAGTATCTCATTGCTCACCATCAAAATACAGCATGCATTGTCACAGCCTGAAGGCACTGACAAGGTCAATGTTTGATCCTGAGGTCTGACATTGTTAGTTGTGACTAGACACTGGTTGCCATTAAACAACACATTATCATCAATAATTAATTCTTACTGTTGACTTCAGATGTAGGAATAGAGGTCTGAGGCATAACTAAATTACATAAAGTATTTAAGAGTTAAGTGTGGTTGGAGAGACATTTATAAGCCGTCTGTCTCTACATTCAGTCTTCTGACCTAGGGCAGTCTTTACAAAGAAAATATATACAGCATTAGAATTAATGAGAACATCACTACGTTAAATCTATAAAGCAGGGGTTGGAGAGAAGGCTCAACAGCTAAGGATGTTAGGTGGTCTTTCAGAGGACTCCTCTGATTCTCTCTGATATATGGTGCCTAGCAGCCATCTGTAACTCTAGCTACTCTTCTGACCTCAGTGTATATTCACATGCACACAAACACACACACCACACACACACACACACACACACACACACACACACACACACGTACAGATAATATGTTTCATTAAAAGAAAACAAGAGAACAAAACAGTGCTTTATTTGAAAATTGTCTTGCTTTGAAATGTTTCTTCTATCATCTCCTTTCTCATGACATCAAGCCAGCTAATGAAAATCCACTGCTGCCATTGGTAATCAAATTAGAACCATCGTACATGTGAGCAGAGATTGATCCTGCTGAACTCAGACATCAGAGGTTACACTGAGGGGCTACTGAAATCACTGGAATTTCCAGGGAGTTAGACCCAAAAAGATATGAGCATGACTATGCAAAAAGCAAACAAACAAACAAACAAACAGAAAACCAAAAACAGAACACACACACAAACAAACACACACACCAAATCAGACAGCATAATAAAGCATAATAAACTAAGCATGATTAGACAAGGTCAATATACCATAAAGAAATATAACTGCCTGTTGCTCAAAATGAAACACAATTTGAAGGAAAATAGAAATAATTGAAAGCCTCTCAGGTGCCTCCTCCACAGTGATCACCACAAATTTAAAACTTACTAAATACACAAGGAAGTGAGAAATACACTGAATAAAATTATCCAAATAATTATTCAAATATTGAAAGTCATAAAGAATGACAATCAAATATCAGAAATAGGTCTAAGTTCTTAAAAGGTGAGCATAGGAGGAAATGATAAAGAAGCAGAAACTGTCATACATCATCAAATCAAATAAATCTTGCAAGTACAGGTTCTGAAGAGTTGTCTCATAGGCTAAGAGCATGTGTTTGGTTTCTAGCACGCATATGAGGCTGCTCACAATCTCCTGTAACAGTAGCTCCAGGGGATCTGAGCCTGAGGCTCCTTTCGGTACTCCCTGCACATTCACTTATTCATAAACAGACACAAGAGAATCAGACACACACACACACACACACACACACACACACACACACACACACACACACATGTGCACACACTCATGCACACATACAACTTAACATTACAAGAAATGTAAAATTGTCCATACAATTACCTATAAATAGTCACAGAACAGGCTCAATAGTAGAGTGTACATCATAGAAATAATCATTGATTTTTAAAGAAGATAGAAAAGTTTGTTTAAAAAAATAATAATGGTGAGCAGAAATCCAGAAACACAAAGAAAGTCAATGATTGATATAAATGCATGTGCTTGGAGTTAAAACAAGAGGGAAAAGGTAGGGCAAAAATGCAATAGAACCAGATTTTAGGAAATTCTTACCAAAGCACTCCCAAATATGCTGAAAGATACATGCGTGTAAATGTGAGAAGCCCACTAAACCCAAACTGGAAAAATTCAAAGAAAACTCTCTGTGTGAGGCATCCTTGTCTACTGCTCAGCAGACAGAAAAGTTTCAAAAGCAGCCAGGAAAGAAAAACATTATATGCAAGGACAATAAGAGTAATAGGTGAGTCTCACCAGGAATAACGATGCCCAAAAGATAGTCCAGTCTTTTTCAATTATTGCAAGCAAATCAGATTTCTATATCCCATAAAATAATCTACAAAAAATGTGTAAGGGAGATTTACAAATAAACAGAAGAGAGAAAAAAAAAAAAAAAAGAAATGAAACCTGTCCAGACCACATGACACTATGTGTCTGTGTGTTTTCACAGCTCATGGTCTGGTGCTGGATAACCAGGTGGTGTGGCACTTCCTGGGGACTACCCCACCTCTCCCACTCTCACCTTGCCTCAGTTTCCCCTGAAGTCCTTTGTGTAGGGTTGAGGGCTTGAACTTTTTTTTTTTTCTACTGCATCCACTTTGATCTTTTCATTTGATGATTTTGCAAATTTTAAGGTTCTGATTAGCAACCATTACTTGGACTTCTACTGTATTTTAGTGTTTCCTGGAAAAGACTAAAATTAACCCATTATCATCTCACCATGGTGTCCCCACCACCCAGAACCATTTAGTAACACATTTGCAAGCACAATTATTTCAGTGCAAATCACCCATTATAAACTACTGAACTTTGGTGCCTCCAAATCACGTTTCACTTCTCTACCACGCAAAGATATTTGTATGGACAAAATTTTGGTTGGCTCACTACTTGGGTACTAAATACTTAAGGAAAGCTGACTCTTTAAAACAAAACAAAAGCAAAGAAAAAGACAGAATAAAATTATGGTTTCTGTCTGGAAGTGATGATTACAGGAGAGCTTTATTTTTCTTTAAAAAATTCACAAGAAAGAAAAAAGTTCATAAATAGAGTAAGAGGAATTTATTCACCAAGTTGTGTCTCAGCTCCACATAATCCATATTTTGATGATTTCACATCTTACAAGTCTCCAAATAATACCTGAATGTGCTTCACTTTTATCTATATCCTCATAAATCACTCTTGCTTCAAACTGGTAGAAGTGAAAGGAGAAAACAGAACAGTCACTTTGAAAATAAAACTTCTGTATTTTCTAGCCTGAGAGTCTAAGGAGACTTCTCTAGATATCTTTTATACAGCACTCAGAAACAGCCTTGCCAAGTGCTTGGGGGCAGGAGATTTGAGGCTGACTGTTCGACTCTCACCAGGCAATTGACATGGTGTAGGACATGCCTTGTGAAAATCCTTTTGGTTCCCAGTATGAATGATCTATCATCACTAGAATAGAGCTTTTTAAAAAGTTCCTTCAAACTTTCATAGAAGTACATAATGTATCCTAATCCCCCACTTGCCCTCCTCTGACTAAATCTTCTTTCTCTATTTTAATCTATTTCTCTCTTATATATCATCATCATCATCATTATCATCATCATCTACAGAGTACAGTAAGTGCTACCCCAAATCCCATGCTTGTAGAGTCACCCACTGACTTTTGAGAGTCTTGCCAAGTGTCATGCTTCAATACAAAGTGAACCAATCTCTCTCTTGTAGCAGTTACCGAGGTTTGTTAGGTAAATTTATGTAATTATCATACTTACTTCCCAGAGCAGAGAGGAGAATTTGCTAACAATATCACAACATCATAGAAATATAATAGTAATTAACAGCTGCAATATAAAATAAATATGTTCTCTGCTAGAGTAAGAAAGGCGTGAGAACTTTGGAAGGACGTCTGAGAGAGGCTATAAAAGCTTGTCTGGGCTATAGAGGTAGACGCTTTCCACATCTTCCTGGAAGCATGCTGCATATGGTAGCTGTGTTTTGTCAGTGTTGTAAAGGAAGTATACACTTGGGGTTAATTCCTCTTTCAGGCAGCCATCTTCGAAGCTATGAGAGTGCCCTTGATTGGCTGGGCTTTGGGGACATATTAAATAAATAATCATTTATTTATTAAATGCATTTATAAATAGTTCTGATACTCCTTTTTAGACTGTCAGTTTACTTCCTATGAACTTGAGATATTATCCATTCTTTAGCTATGATACCATGTACGAGGGAATACTCTGAACATTGCTCACTATTATATGAGGATTGTAACTTACTTTGGTTACCAATCGGTAGTAGGAAATTTGCATCTTCAGCTTATTTTTATTCTCAAGTATTAAATTTTTAAAAGTGTAAAGCATCAAGTCTTTTTGGAGTGTTTAACTGTCTGTATCTGTGTCTGTGTATATGTTTATATGTATGCATCTGTGTCTGTGTCTGTGATTGTTGTGTGTGTCTATAACTGTGTGTATATCTTTGTGCGTCTGTATCTGTGTATATCTGTGTGTATGTGTTTCTATATCTGTGTGTATATTTCTGTATCTCTGTGTCTGCATGTGTATGTGACTATATCTGTGTCTATGTATGTACTGTATCTGTGTGTGTGTGTCTGTGTCTCTGCATTTCTGTGTGTCTGTGTTTATCTGTATCTGTGGGTATATGTGTCTATATCTGTGTCTGTGTGTATGTGTGTGTATCTCTGTTTATCTCTGTGTATGTCTGTCTGTAGGTATGTGTGTCTGTAGCTGTGACTGTGTCTGTGTTTGTATCTGTATGTAATTATCTGTGTGTTGTGAGCTGTGTGTGTGTGTGAGTGGGGGGGGGACTGCTCATAGAGGACAGAGAGTGATGCTGACTATCTTGGTGTCTTTTTATCATTCTCTATTGAATGCACATATAAGCTTTCTCACTGAAACTGAAGCTCAATGCTCAGCTAGGCTCATGACCAGGGAGCTGTGGGGATCTGGTTGCCCAGTGCAGTAAATATGCATGTATACCCATTAGCCAAGTTTATACATAAGTTCTGAGATGAAAACAGAGGTCTTCATGCTTGTACATGTTTATCCACGGAGCCCTTTACCCAGCCCTACCCACACGTTTTACATGGAGAGCAAGGAAGTGACCTTATGTGAAGAATCGCTGTGCCGAGTGGGAACATTCTAAACTCATTCAAAGCAAAGAGATCTGCAAGTCCTTGTCCCAAGTGCAAACACGGAGCAAAGAGTAGGGACAAGGCATTTTCTGTATTCATAAATCGTCCACACTTACATGTGTAAACTTCATTTTATAAACCTGGTATAAATTCAGAATTATCTTAATCTAAAGTTCTCAAGACCACTCACACAACCCAAACTTACAGGAAGTGAAGAGCCAGGCAGAGTGGTTCCTACAAAGGTTCATTGTGTTTCAAATTCCATACCGCCCTTTTTGTACAAATTACTACTTTTCTTCTTCCTGACCTTTTATACTCAAATATAGTTCATGAATATCTTTCAACCATGTCTCACTAAAAATCCAATAACAACTAAACTGTGCATTATTTCTATTCATGACACAGTAGGAAATTTAATCCACATACCTATTGTTAATTTCCAATAAATTACAAAAATCTAAAGTAAATTCATACTTTTTCTTTTAATGTCTCTTGGAAATCAATACATTCCACATTTACCTCCCTTGAACACTCTTCTATCAGGGAAAAAAATTGAGACATCCAGAGAGTTTTGTACAATAAGCTGAGAATAAAATCTCAATTTGATATCACAAGGTGTTAGCCATCCAAAAATAACTCAAGATGAAAAGAGGGAGAAGTGGCAGCAGAAGACAATTGTAAACACTTTCTCCATTAGCATATGTGTATGTGGTGAGTGATAATGAGTGTCGAAGGTGAGGAAACATAGCTATGATGCTCTGAGCTGTTGTCAAGATTATTTTTAATTTCCAATTAGTGTTTGGAAAGCTTTCACTACAATGTCATCAGCTACAGGCCTGTGTGAAGGCATTTTCACTACTGACGGAACTAGAGAAATAGCATGTCTTTCCAAGACTTACACAAAGTGAGAAATGTAATGCTTCATGCAGACTTTTTTAGGGGGATGATAAATGGCATTTTAGAAACTTTAACTCATGTCCCATTGGCTTTGCATTAACTCTTAACAGGCAGTTGTTGCTGCTTACCAGCAAAATGGTACCCACTGGGGGAGAAGCATCATTTTCTGTCTTCACTTCCAAGTGTTCGCTTTAGCATTATATTTGGATGGTATTGATTCTACAGATAAAGTTTAGTTTGGCCCTAATAATAAAAGAACACAAAAATGCTATATACTAGGTCAGGAAACATTTCATTGATTATAAGAGCATCTAGATTATGTAAATGTACATCTTACTGTAATTCAAACTATGGCAAGGTAGGCAGACATTGGCCATTTCCCATGTGATTCCTAGAGTACAAACTAAAATTCTGAAATCAAATGTGTAAATTAATAAAAATAAATTTTTTATTTTATAATATAATACTATCATTATGCCTATATAACTATCCCTTTTCAATTCAACAAAATTAATGAAATAAAATGAGATGTCAAAGAAAATCTAATGGTTTCATAAAGCATATAATTTTCTTGTTGTTTGAAAACTCCTTTTGAGTTGGAATTTTCAGTAAGATATTAGACTTTATTTAATCTAAATTTTGAAATTTTCCATCTCTCCCAGTATGCCTGTTCTAATCCTGTTGCCAGTTTATTTAGTTAAATGCTGAAATCTTAATTTTTGAAAATTCTTCAAAAAAGATCTGATATGATATTCACCTTGAAACCTTAGCTTAAATCAAGAATAGCATTAGAATTTTATATATTTAATTTATTTTTATTTTTTCTTACGTGTCTTGGTGTTTTGCCTATATGTATGTCTGTGAACCACATATATGTCTGGTTCTCACAGAGGCCAAAGGACATCAAATCACCTGAAACTGAAGCTATGGACAGGTGTTAGCTGTCATGAAGATGCTGGGAATTGAACCAGGGTTCTCTGTAAGAGCAATAAGTGCTCTTAACCACTGAGCCATGACGTTAGACTTAGACTTTTATATGGTTTTAAAGATCACATTAAGTCTATTGTTCATTGAACACATATTAATGTATTTTGCGTCAAAATTATTGTGATGCCCATTCCTTATTTCACACAGCATATAAATAGATAGTCAAACCGAACGTATGCAAAGAAAATGTTTCAGCAACAATGGAAAGCAGTATGCCCTTGGTCACCAAGAAAAGAGATAATGGCTCTTCAAAAAAAAAAGTATAATTTTTGCAAGGCATCAAAATGTAACTGAAAAAAAAAAAAAGAAAATCACTAAAAGTTTTACCTGGAATTCGTTAAACTTTCTGAACACAACATCTTGTACAATGATGAAGTGTACGCACATGGTTTCCAAGATGTGTTCGAACCCGAAAAGGTCAGATAATAGGAAGTAAGAGGATTAGAGAAGCTATATGAAGGAGTTACAGTGTCAGGTGGATCAGTTCTAAAGAGAACAATAAGAAACAGAATCACAATCAACAAAGTCTGGAAGCTGAAGCCTAAGATACCATGGCGACCAAACAATGCCCATCCTGGCTAGAATAAAAATGAAAGTAATAAGCCATGAACAAATTTAAAACATCTGTAAAGGGTTTGAGCATTTTACAGACCATGGACAAACATGTGAGACTTTGAGCAATGAAGCAATAAAATCTTAGGAATTGCAATGATGTGCAATTGGTTGACTGTAGGAGAAAAGACCAATAGCTGTGTGTAATGATGGCTTTGGCCAAAGAGAATCGTGTTGGGAGAGACAAAAGAACCATGCACCCTGACATTAGAAAATAAAATAAAATAAAACTAAAAATCTGACAACTGGTAAAGCGCTCCTAACAGAGAAAGAGGAGTCAAAATTATGCCTGATTTTAAATTGTATTGTGTATGTGTGAAAGAAAGGCAGTGGCAGAGAGAAATGGTGAAAATATCACTGTGGGGAGGTAGAAAATGATAATTACATGACACGAAAATGTCAGTAATGGTCTCTGTCCCAATGAACCATTCTATGGGAGTCACTTAGAGAAATGTAAGCTATTGGTTAGGCGATAATGATGACGGAAATACTGGGGAGTTCTGGCAGAGGTGCAAAACTCAGCAGGAAACTGGGATAGCTTCTGCTCACAGGTTCCCAAGTTGCTCTGTGAACAATTGGAAGATGCACCTACCTCCCGGTATAAACCTTCCTCTGATGATAATCACACTGATAAATTTCATTAGTTTAAAACATTCCTTCATGCACATTTTCACTGCAAGAAAAAAGAGAATATCAAGTTAAAACTTGGCTCATAGCTAACTCCTTACTCCATATAGCATATATTTTTGTTAAGCTAAAATAAATCTACATAATTAAGTTTACTAGCAACTTGTGCCATTATATTTTGTCAAAATCAAGAGGTGACATGCAATTAAACTTACTTGGCTTTGTAACTTTCCCTGTTAAAATGGGTCTTAAACATGTCACTGGCAGCTTTACTCACAAGTGGGATTTTGATCTCATAGGAGCAAATACATACTAGAGAAAATGGTATTTGTTAGCACAGAATCTTATTACTGTTTTAATGAGAATCAGTCAGTGTTTATTGGGAAGAATTTATTCACTGTATGAACATGAATGCAATTATGTTCTCTACTGATGACAGTTCAATGTTCCCTTATCAAAGGAAGTCTCTTATCTAAGTATCTTATCAACAGACATGAAATCTTTATACCTATAAGACAGCCATTATTCAACACTTTCCCACAGATGTCTCAAGTGTAAAAAGGATAGTGATATTTCTCTAGGAAAGTGAGTTTTGTCTCTCGGAACCTGTGAAGTAAACTAGAATAGGTTTTGTGACCTTTTACTGTGTCCTCTGGATATGTGTGGTATTGAATGCATGCTGAAAGCTGAATGTTTGCATTGTGAACTAACGCACTGCGGGATTTGCTCTTCAGAATTGCCCTTTTATTGTTTCCCAATGCCTGGTGGTGAGTATATAATAGGTGAGTAGAGACAAAGAGGAAGATACATTGGTACATAGAGAGACATGCTTTTCTCCTAAGATTACATCTTCTCTTATAGATCTCTCTCTCTCTCTCTCTCTCTCTCTCTCATAGAATTCCAAGAATTTTGACACTTAGTGAGATTTGGGTAGATGCCATTTCTGCAGCAGTTTATTATAGAACTTTCCATCGACTTTGGCACCAGAACATACCTGCCAATGTTTGGTTGCTCCTCATACAGCTCTAACTGTCCCACTTGCCTAAAACTAGATATTCGCACAGTGACTAATCTTAGCAAGAAAGGCAAACCTTATCAGTTCTACATCCTGTCTTCTACCTGCTAGCTACTTTCCAAGAATGAGGCAGTATCACCAGCATATTCAAGATACTAAAACAGCTCCAGTCTTCACAAGTAACAAGAACACTGGCTGTATCAGAGTCTGTAGAAAGAGTAAAGCTAACTCTGTTTTAGGCTAAAGAGGACCTGGTAGCAGAGATTACATGAAAATACACAGAGCCTGCAGGTTTGTTAAAGAATGACCACCACACTTTAGACTTCTGTCCATGTTTTAAATGAGAAAGAAAATTATTCCACAGGGGAACTACAAATAGCCAAGACTTGAAGGTCACAGTTCAGGGACAACATTAAAGATTCTAAACCTAGGTGGCAGGGAGAAATACTGAGAGCTTAAAAGCCACACTGCAGGAAACAACAAAATAGTTCCATAATTAAGCTTCATCCATTCAAAGGAAATGCAAAGCCAATCTATGAAATTAAAAAAAAAAAAAAAAGGTGGGCACAATCGCAACTCCAGACCAAAAACCACAGACAACTGAGGAACGCTGAGAACAGGAGAAAGGGTCTCCCCAAAAGAACCTCCTAATCAATTAACCAATGACAACTAAGTCCAGAGATAATATACATACCGGCAGTATTATTCAAACTCAGCAGGATGTATTTAAGTATTTATGTACGTGTGTCTATTTATGTTTAAAAAAAAAAGTTAAAGGAAAAGAGACCCTGAATATGAGAGGAAGCCAGGGGAAAGTACATTCCATAAGTTACAGTGAGAGTGGGAAGGGAGAAATGATATAATTGTGTTATAATTTCACAAATAAAAATGTAAAACACATATTATCAATACAATTCATCCTTTTATAGAAGACTTGGTAAACAGTATTTTAATATTAAGTACTATATACCAGGACAGAAACACCCACCCAAGGATAATATGTTACTAGCCTCAAGTCCACATTGTGAATGTCCACATTTTAGTTGTATTATGGGTTATATTGTCTATATATGATGAATGTCCATAATTACTAGAAATAGGGAACATTCCTGTAAATATCATCCACTATGTGTACACTTATATATAATTATCTAAGGACAATAAATGTAAGAGTTATTCAAACTAAAGGTTACTAATGTACACACTTGACTAAATCTATGCACGTCTATCTATCCTCCTCATTCTATCTATATTCACCCATCTGTTCCAATGTCTGCATATAACACTGTGTTCATAAAAATGTGTGAACAAGTGATGTCCTCAAAATGTTTGACCTCCACTGGCATAGAAAAGACACCACAAATTAGTTCCACCCTATAGCTTCATGCTTTCTTTTCAAACAAGCGTGGAGCACATCTCTACACTAGGGTGCTGGCATCACTAACTGCTAGAATATGAATTTAATGTAGGAGAGGTATCATTTTTCTCTAAGAAAATAAGATCAAGTGATGCATCTGAATCTCTGCACTGAGTAGGAATTGAGGACGAACATCATGCGGATGAAAAAAAATGAGAATATTTACAACTAAAGTTAGAGATGATAATACACCCACCCTTACATTAACCTGCTTTTTGTTTGTTTGTTTGTTTGTTTGTTTTGTATTGTTTTGTTGATTTTTCAAGACAGGGTTTCTCCATGTAGCCCTGACTGTCCTGGAACTCACTTTGTAGACCAGGTTGGCCTCGAACTCAGATATTCACCTGCCTCTGTCTTCCAAGTGCTGGGATTAAAGGCGTGCGCCACCACTGCCCATCTCACCTGCTTTCTAAACACAGCGTTTTACTGTGTCTTCATACTTTGTGAATAAAATTAATGACTCCTGCTTTCTGTCTTCAATATGCTTATGGTCAAGCTAAGCATAATAGATCATGAATGTAATCCCATCACCTAGAAAACTGAGGCAGGAGGCTTGAATTTTTGATGATAGCCTGAGCTATAAAATGACTTTCAAAATGGCCTAGCCCACATCTTAAGACAGAAGAACAGAAGAAGGAGGACGGGAGGAGGAGGAGGAGGGAGGAAGATAGATGAGGAGGAAGAGGAGAAGAAGGACAAAGAAGAAAAACAATAATAAAAGAAAAAGGATGAAGAAGACTAAGGTCTATGATGAAGAAGACAAAGAAGAAGGAAAGAAAGGAAGAAAATAAACAGAAGAAAAGAATGGAAAGAAAAAAGAGAGACGGAACAGTAGGGAAAAACAATGTTCCTGGTTGTTGAATTTCATTGTTCAAGACAAGTCTGTTACTTTAATGGAAAGTTAGGATAGAGTAAGTGAGAAGTTTTAGCAAAGCTTGATGACCAATTTGTTCTCTGATTTTTACATGTGTCTTAACACATGTGCAACCACACAAACATGCATGTATGTGCATACATTAAGAGAGAGACATGCATTGCACATACATACTCATGCACACAACCACATTCACAAGGAGACAACAAAACATAGAAAAAAAAGACACATGTGCTCGCATACACACACACACACACACACACACACACACACACACAGACAAAGACATAATAATTGAATGTGAAAGGAAGTCACTAAAGGTAAATATAACCATTATATTTGCCTTGCCTTTTCACATTTAGGAAGAAAGATTATATACACAAAATGTATTACTTTTATTAAAGTGTTTGCAATTAGAAACCTGCAAATGTTCTATTTTACTATTAAAAATAAAATTAGGTAAATATATACTTTAATGTATTATGAAATATTTACATTTATATAAAATATTTAACTGTGTATAAAACTGTATGAATAAAGTTATGTGGAAATATTTTAAAAGACAAATACAAAAATACTGAATATCAGTTCATAAAGTCCTATAGTTAAATACATGAGTAAATTTCAATTTATCTTTTTATATGTTCTTATTCCTTAAACCAATATTTAAGTGTGTTTATTAGTAAATCATGATTTTATATAACATAAGTTATCCAATGTAAATGAAACATTTAACTTAAGAAAATATCAAAATGTCTTCATATGCTTTCATTGTTATTAGAGTGTATTAAAATAGACTTCACAGCACAATCTTTAAATGAAACTGACTTGGATAAAATATGTTAAGATTAGTTGTATGCTATAAATGGAACATAGTCATGGAATGGCTCAAGCATTTGTGAGGAATGGTGAAGTTTGTGCAATAATAGAAAGAAGTAAAAGAAGAGGAAAGTGGGGAAATGGAGAACAAAAAAAACTTGGGAATGAAAAAGGGAGGAAAAGGGAGGGAGAGAGGGAGAGGGAGAGAGAAGTGGAGAGGGAGATAAACTGAGGGGGGAAAGGAAAGAATACAGAAAAAAAAGAAATTAGAAGTTTGAAGTATTGGGAAAGGGTATCTGAACTTAGCCTTTATTGAGTGTTTTGTAAAAAACCAAGTTCTGTCAAAAAGTAGAATTTTTGTTTTAGTAGTTTTTCTAAAGGACTCTCTAGTAGATGCTGAATATTTTATTGAACAGGTCACATGGTGACTCAGGTACTTGATTCTATTACTATGGTACAAAAAGAGTTGGAAACAAACAGGCATGACTATGTTATGCTGAAACTGTATTTATGAACATGCAAATGTGTTAACAAATACTTTTCATTTCATTGGTTTCAGCTATTTAAGAATATAAAATGTTCATTACTGGCTAGCCATCAAAACAGGCTAGAGCAGATTTGGCTCCAGAGTAGAGTTAGCACCTCTTTTGTGTTCTGTATTACTGACTCATCTTTAGAAATTTCTAAATTGCCCATCTTGGCACGACGCATTACATCTGTAATCTCAAAGTGAAGGAGGCTAAGACAGGAGGAGATCTGTGAATTTATCTTCTTCTCTGTTTGGTCTGCATAGTGAATTTGATTCCAGAGCTATCTAGCTTATATTCTGTCAAAAAGAAGAAAAAGCAAACTAACAAGCAACAACAGCAACACAACAAAGAACATAGACTCTTGCTTTAAGAGATGGGAAAATCTGTCCTAGTGTGGTATTTTTTCATTGATAACTTTGACTCATTGGTCAACCTCCTTCATGAACTTTTGTGTAAACTCACATTAAGGACTTTAGTCTAAAGCTTTATGAACCCTGAGAACTAGAACTTAATAGAGCATCAGAAGAGAGTTAATGTGGTCCACTAAGAAATCACCACAGAAGGTCTAACAAGCATTCTTTCCCTGACACCTCAAAGCTTTGTCTAATTCTAAGGTGTAGGACATCTGTGCTCTTATCTTGACATAGTAAAAGCAGCAGGCAGCCACCCAGAAGATGCAGAACTGGGAGGAAGTGACAGACGGGAAAGAGAAATAGGTACAGAGTAGAGTTTGTAGCCAACACAGAGCACATGAAGACTGCCCAGAAGAGTGGCCCTGGATGGTAGGGAAAGAATGGAGCTCTGATATCCAAAAATTTTTTTCAGATAGAACACTAAAAGAAACAGAAGAAGGAGCTGTAAAATATGGCTGTGACTGTAACCATAGTGACTGTAGCCATAATTCCATTGTAAACAAATTAGTCCCAATAATCTCTCATTTCCTTCACTTAATGCTTGGTTGGACAATACTAATGGCACCAGTATATCTCAGACAGAAAGTAATCACCATAAAGGTGGTCAGTCTAATCGACATTAGAGCCTAAGAGCCTAAAGGATGCACCCTGACTCCAGCTTCTCTGTTCTTACCCCATGCCTTACTTGTTGTTGCTCTCCTCCATTCGCTCGAATTTTCACATGTGGAATTGAATGTATCTGTAGAATAGTTCCGTGATTTGGAAGGTTTGTTTTATCCTTTCTTTGTTTTTCTTTAGTCTTAAACAATTTAGTTAAGATAGTTGTCACTGAATTTTGAAGTCTGTGCCCTTTTCTGAGAAACTACTGTCAGCTGATAGCTGAGGGGGGGGAAGGGGGAGGGAGAATTATTCTGCTTTGAGAGGGTAGCCATGGGTAGGTTTCTCGGTTGCCAGTGGATCTCTCAAATCCTTGCACCTGTGGGCACCACAGATCGGATTAGGTACATTATAAGAAGAATGAAAGAGAGCAGGCCAGGAATGGAGGGAGAAATAAAGAAGAAATGAAAATGTGAGGGAGGTGTTGGATACGAGGAGAATGGAGGATAATATGATCATATTTTATTGCATATATGCATAAAATTCTCCAGCAAATAATTTAAAGAGGAAACGTGAGGTCCTAGTTTGATAAGACAACCATTTTTCACAATGATCTCAGTTTCTAAGTATTTTTAAAATATGGATTGAAACTGAATACTTGTCCTCGCCTATAGAAAACCTCAGTGCTTACCTTCATCAGCAGAACGGGGTGTTTGTCTCTCCATGTATGAACACCGCGTTTTACATTTCATTTTGAAATTGATTTCCATTGAATTGTCACCACCCATTACCCAGCAGCAGCACAGAATGAAACATTACCATTCTTGAAGCTGTCACTTAGGGGTGGCTTTCAAATCCACAGCAAGGAGAAAAATTGTCAGATAATTGTTTTTAAAGATAGCCGTACCCCAGAAATCATTCTGAATTGTTCATTTCCCTCTGGCACAGGGAGATGATGCATTCCTTGGTTTTTGGTGCCGCACTGAGGTATTGAGGGAAGCTGTACGTAGCAGCGGGGATCTGGCAAGAAGGCATGCTCAGAACCTTCACTCCCTTGCACTGTAAGACTTTCCTAGCATGGTTGATAGATACTACTGAATTGATATGTAGCAGAGGGTGGTCTTATCTGGCGTCAGTGGGAGGGGAGGCCCTTGGTCCTGTGGAAGCTTGCTACTCCAGTGTAGGGGGAGGCTAGGGTGGTGAGGGTCCAGTGGGTGGGTGGGTAGGGGAGCTCCCTCATAGAGGCAAAGGGAAGGGGAATGGAATAGGGAATGTGCAGAGGGGAAACTGGAAAAGGAGACAACATTTGAAATGTAAATAAATAAAATAACCAACTTAAAAAAAAAAAAGCTCTGGGCATCACATTTAATTTGGGGGTCCCCCTGACTGAGCTTTAGCTTCAGGATTTCAACAATACTAAGAGAAGGAAATGTGGAAGAAGCAAGCAAGCAAGCAGGCAAAGGAAAGGAGGGAAAGAAAGAGGAACAGAAGAGAAGACAGAGGGATTATCACAGGATGAAATAATGTGGCTTTACAGAACCTCCCTTTTATAGGCTCAGATGGCCCTTTGGGGGAACAGCACTTGCTGAGGAAACATGAGGACCTTCGTTCTTAGGGGCTACATTAAAAAATCTGGGCTTGAGTTCATATGCTTGTGTGAGTCATATGTATTTCTATTTGCCCATCACTTTGCAGGATGCAAACAAGGAGGTTCTTGAGACTGGTGGTGCCCATGTGACTTCAAGGTCATAAAGCATTATCATATTAAAAAAAAAGCATTATAGAGTGCTATAAAGTCGGTCATTCAATGTTCTCCTCTTCCCACCCCCCACCACAGAGGCACAGGTAAAGAAATCCCATTGCGTGAACAGCTGATCATCCTACCTATATGTAACACATGCTCTCACACACATATGCATCCATTCTGCCTACAAGGGAGACCATTCATGTTCATTGATTATAGTGTGCTGGCCATTAAGATCTATCATTAGTTTCATTCTACCAATATCCACTGAGACACCCTCAAGCTCTCTGAAACTGTGGTTAACACATACAATCATGGGATTACAAACCACTTCATCTGTAACAAATTTTCAATCAAAATACACACCTAACTTATTAAGTTACATTTCCAGCTGACTTTGTATTCCATTTTCACCATGCATTCTGCTGGAAGCATTCTCAAATAGCAAAATATAATACTTCCCATGTTATGTGTTGCCAGGCAATCAGGGCAGAAATAATTAACAGGAACAAGTGGACTGCCAGTATCCTGCTGAATGGTTCTGGAAAGAGTTCAAATATGACAAGCATTCTTAGCTGTCCCTTCTGGGACACGTGCTCTGAAATAACAGTTTGAAAGGACAACTGCCAAATGCAGTTTCAAACAGTTTGACAGCACTAGAGAATTTCATTCTAAAATCTGACTTCGTTTTTATTTAAAGGAGAATTCATCTCAGCACACTACATCTTTCTGTGCCCACTCCTGAAAGAGTCCTCGCTGCTCTCCTGCCACGTCTATCCAAGTCCAGCTGTGTAATGAAGCTACTCCGGAGCATGAGCTCTTTCTACAGATGTAGACTTTACGCTGCATTCAAAGGGACATGTGTGTGTGTGAAGAGCTTTGTGTCAGGCAGGCTAAAAGTATCACAAATTTATTTGTTATGCCCTTTCTCTCTTCCTATGCAAGTCTGTTTATAGAATTGGATGGTTTTATAACTTTAAACTATCATTTAAACACTTCCCTACAGAGAAATCCTCAATCAGAAGTACTTAACAGGGCAACTTGTGTGATGGTCATGTAACCATATTGTTGAGATCACAGATGAATAGCAGGAAGTCAAGTTAATGAACATTAGTTGTGGTGAGAATATGTAAGGTTTAAAGTCCATCTCAAGTGCTGAAAGCATGTCTTTAGTTCAATAAAAGTTGGTAATCTAGTGAAATTTAATAATTTTAATCTAATGGAAAGTTGGGAAAAATATGCCAGTATTTCAGCGGAATCTATCACTGCCTAATGTAGAAACCTAAGCAGGTACATTGATATAGATCAGGGATTCCTTAGAAGTCTAGATGTTGGTATTTGAGAAGACCACGGTTCCTATCAGAAATACCTTAGTCCCAACTGATTAACTGATAAACAGTAGAACGTGCCAACCTTCTACTGAAACTTTTGAAAACCTTATTACAAGGTTTGAGTTTTTTTATTCATTTGTCTATTTATTTGCCTAATACTTATTGAGATCACGAGGCTTGTGATGTGAAATAAAGTCAACGGATTTATAATCCAGGAGTAACTCATCTTTTTTTTTTTTTTTTTGAGACAGGGTTTCTCTATATAGCCCTGGATCTCCTGGAACTCACTCTGTAGACCAGGCTGGCCTCTAACTCAGGAATCCACCTGCCTCTGCCTCCCAAGTGCTGGGATTAAAGACGTCCACTAACTCTGCCCAGCACAGGAGTAACTCATCTTATGGTCTGAAAAACAAAAAGCATAGGGTGAATGATCTAAACATGCATTAGGAATCCTGTAAGATGAGATTGGATTTCCACAGCCCCACTCTCCATCTGCTTCCTCCTTTGCTTTTACTTTTCTTGACTTCAGCTCTTCCTCCATCTCCATCACCTTCTACTGTGCTCTAATGACATTACAACCCTTAGATCAAAGATCCAGGAGCTTCATGGGGAGTTCTGTTAAGTTTAGTAATCATTGATCTCATACAAAAATAGCAGGTGTAGTAGAAAAAAAAGAGACAACTTCAGAGCCCAGTTAATATGACTTTTAATTTGCAACAATGATACTCAGTAGCAGTGTCACGTCAGGATAATCTGTCATTTCTCTGATCCTTAGCTTCTCCAGGGAAGCTGTATAGTAACTGTTGTTCCCTGAGTCCATGAGAAACCCAGATGAGCCCAACAATTGCGAAGTCTGATGCAAAAATAGAGTCTTTTATTGTTTCAAGTTCGAACTCTCATCACCTGCCTCTCACTCATCCCGTGAATGTTGACGTCAGCTCTTCCTCCATCTTCAATACCACCTTCTACTGTGCTCTAAAGACATTGCAACCCTTGGATCAAAGACACAGGAGCTTTGAACCAAGCGACCCTGAGTCCAGAAAACACTGGGTTTATATACAGTATAGTTAGGAATCCCCTGAATGTTCACAGAAAAGGGGAGTCGTGGGCTGTAATCATTTGGTGGAATGGTACTGAAGCGAGAGGGGAGTTAATGGGTGTCTTGTTCAGGGACTAATTTTATGGCCAGTCTTAACTGTCTGTGACCTGACCTCTGATTACCTTTTCTCCATGACTTAAATGTGAGGCCATAGCCTCCCTTGAGCTTGTTAATTCTCTAAGGTCTCAAGCACAGGCACCTGGAAAGTTCTGCTGCTTCTCAGGTAGAGTGTTGGTTTTTGGAGACACAAAGGCCAGGGAGGATTTCTCATGCTGTCTCCACAGAATGTCCTCATTAAGGGGGAGTTTTATGGGTAGTGCCATTTTAATGTTAGGGGAGTGGCCAGGGGAGAGAGAGGGCTGGAGGAAGCAGCACAGAAACCAGCTATCTGCATAAGTGCTTGTCAGCCTAGGATGGGTGCTTCTGGCTGGGGTGGGGGTGTGGGGGAGCGGGGAACGCCGAGACAAACTGTCTGTATACAACACTGAAGTCTCTCTAGTATCAGTAATTCAGGTGTTACAACAGTAACAAGCTGAAGTTTGTGTGATTTCAAAAGTTTATAGATGTTTGTAAAACAGTCAGTACCATGTAATAACGCATAAGTTCAAAATTATAGCTGTTCTCTTATGAATTCTTTTAAACTTGCTGCAGATCAAGTGATCCATCATTCAGTTTTCAATCTTTCACTTGTTGGAATTGGACATTTATTCAACATATCACATGACCTGTTTTACCAGGAAATAGACTAGGCCATGGAGATGCAGTGTAGAACAGGACAGTACAGTCACACAGTGCTCTCCTTCAGAAAGGCTGGATTTTCTCTAGCTATTGATCCACTTTCAAAGGAAAATCATATTGGCCCTTCCTTTCTTCTCAAATGTACTTCCACAATGAATACATGCTGAGCCATGCCTTCTGGCACACTTAGACACAGTTAGAAGGTGCCCACCATCGTTTCTCTATGCTCTATAGGGCTCACCGCACTTGGAAAACATACACCAGAATAACTCCTGCCTGTATGCAAATATCAGGCAGAGTAGGCTAGTATTTTTTAACCTAAAACTCGAAATTTAGCTTAATTGTGAATAGTAGTAACTCTGAAGATTTCTATAACTTGAATGAGTATCTATCATTCTTAGCAGCTGATACATTAAATAGTCTTGCCTCTCAGTGAAACTGCAGAGTCTAACTCTAAGTATTGCTAACATTTAAGCCTCTAAAGAGACTCATCTCCTCTCATTGGTGTCTATTTATGAAGTTTCTTTGTTCAAAGTTCCATTTCTTTAATTGATTCCCAGGCAAACAAAAATCACTGGAGTAACTTTTTATCTTTCCCACATCAACAATTTTCACTTCTACCGTTTGTAATTTCCTATGAGATTCATAATCAAAATATGCTTCCTAATGAATTCCCTCAGCCTACTTCCAGTTACTGAATGGACCTTTTGCCTCATTTTTAATAATCATAGACACTTCTGTCTGAAATATTTAAAGTTGCATATATGTTTTTTTTTATTATGGAAGAAATTTATTCAATATTTTTGAGTGAAAAATGAGTTATTCTTTAAAATGATTTTTCTTTTTGTTTTTAAGATACGTCGGCTCCAATTTGACTCATTTTCTCCAGATAATATAGTTCCTACTGTTTGAAGATTGATAGACAGTTGTTTACCCATGCCCCTGTGGACCAGAATATCAGTGGGTTGCACTGGTCAATGAGCCCTGATGAAATGTGATCAGTAAATTCTCTTATCACCATGGTAACTGGTGTACTCCTTAGACAGTGTCCTATCTTAGTATCTTGGGGACAGAGCTTGCTGATGCATCACCGCGATCTCCCTTGACATTAACCTTGTTGTTTGATTCACAGTCTCTGGTGATATTGTTTTTCAGCCAATTACAAAGCTATCAAAATGTCCACATCCATCATCCCACATGCTATCTCAAGTGATATCATAAGAAAATCTGACATATGCATGACTAAAGTTATTACAGCTGATATCCTATTTTATTTTAGTAATCGGTTACAAAAAAATAAATGAAATATTTCAATGAACTGTTCTCTAAAGCATTAAGCTACGTCTTAGTGTTTCCTAAGGGCTAACAAAGCATAGGTTTAATTATTTTAGAGTTTTCAGTTTCTGGTTTATTCTTAACAGTACACAGGCTCTCCTTGATTTGATTTACAGCTTTCCTTTGTCTGTATTCCCTGAAGTAATCAATATATTTAGCCAATTTTCTAATTTGGTGTAGAAACTGATTTTCCATGTCACTTTCTACATGGGCATATATCATTGTGTGATACAGCCCAATTAGATTTCTGTGGATATGATCATAGTTATTCTGATCATTTAGATGCAATAATTTGCAAAAGAATGTGATAAGGTTGTTGTAAGGTACTGGTTCAGTGTGTGTGTGTGTGTGTGTGTGTGTGTGTGTGTGTGTGTGTGTGTGTGTTTGTGTGTGTGTGTTGGGAGCTGGGGGCAATTGGCTTTTAATTAACTAAGCCATTCCTCTCTATGACCCCAAACCATCGTTTCTCAAATATTGAATAACGTCCAAAAGCCATATCTGTTTCCGAGACAGTGACCTTATGCAGACTCTTTCTTAAGGGCATATCTCTGGTAGATGATAAGCAGTACACAGGTCTTGGGAGTTCACATTTTGTCAGCCTGATAATGTAGGAAGCAATATACCTTGCCACGACTAATGGCTTATCTCCTACAAACCATAGATGGGCATTGGCAGCTTTTCAGCTTTCCACTCAACATTTTTGCAATTTAAGGCAGACTCTCAGCATCACTTGAAGGCACTTTTGTCAGTTTACTTTATTGTTGTATGGTGCCATGTGATTTCACTTCATAGCCAAATAAGGTCAGTAATGGAACTTTCACATTATTCTTAGCCACATGAATAACTCTAATGTTCTGGGTCTTGACCTACTTTGGGGTGTATCCATAGGAGATTACATTAAGTATGCCAAGTGATTTGATTTATTACTCAAATTTAGCCACCATCACAGTTGTTTGGTTAAATCTCATGATAGATCATGAACACTAATGACACTCATCCCTTTGATTCTTTTCAGTGACCATTCTTGCTCCAAGGCGTCACCTCACCAATGACAGCATCGCTAGTGTCCTCTGAGAGAAGTAACTTTCCAATCATAGTTACTTCAAGAGACTGCAGTGTTAAAAAATGGAGAATTTTCTGGGCAGTGGTGGTGCATGCCTTTAATCCCAGCACTTGGGAGGCAGAGGCAGGAAAATTTCTGAGTTCGAGGCCAGCCTGGTCTACAGAGTGAGTTCCAGGACAGCCAGGGCTATACAGAGAAATCCTGTATAAATCAATCAATCAATCAATCAATAAATAAATAAATAATCAATCACATACATAAATAAATAAATAAATAAATAAATAAATAAATAAATAAATAAATAAGTAAATGGAGGAGGAGAATAAGGAGGAGAATGCTAATGGATTTTTGTACTGAATTATGTCCCTTGCTTGTTCTTATGGTGCTAATGAGCGGCTCATATTTCTCATATTTTACCAACTGCTAAAGCCTTACCTTAAGAGCCTGAGTGTATAAAAATGAGATTGACCCATTACTGTATCTTCTGTATTTCTACCCAAAATCTATTTTACAAAAACATCTTGTAGCATTGTAATTGTTGTCATAGACATCAAAGTATCCAAGGTGGTGATAGGAGCTACTAGTAGCATCATTACATTACTACATTATCTTGTTTTGTGTTCTGTCAGCACATGCCTCACAAATGGATGCAAAATAGTCTTTAGCAAGAAGAAATAATGGGAAACACAGCAGAAAATGAGATCAATCTTCTTCCTACTATCATTTTTTTCTTTCTCAGCCAGTAGCATCCCCCCCACAAGATAGCCAAGGGACAGTGGTGCTTATATCTGCTCCAAAGATGGAGGTCACAGCTGGAACAACTACACAGACATCTCTGATGGCTGAGACATTGCTTAGTGTAGGTCTGTTTCTTTGCTCCTCGTAAATCCTTGTTTTAGAATTTCAAGAATTCACCCAGCAAAAGAGAGAACCTTACTCACGTGCTATTTGCCAATGAGTGAATCACCTGCAATAGACTCTAAATTCCATAATTGTGTATGATGGGAGCTTGAGTGTTTTGTGAGTGGGCTCTGAATATCAGCATCCCATTTGGAAGCTTTGGGAAGGACTCGTAAATGGCTGCTGTGTTACTAAATACGCATTTGTATACTTTAAGGCAATCTCAGTTACAAAGAATGGCGTCTGAAGTACAAAGTGATAACAGGCAAAATGATAAACATCGAGGCTTAAATCACTCAAGATTACATTAAATATCTGAAATAGTGAATTTTCTAGAGTAATGCTTTGTAAGTTTCTTTGAAATATATCTTAGTGAAGCAAAATATTTTTTCCTCTTCAAAAATACTCACAGGCATTGATGCCCTTGTTTCCTGAACAAGAGATCAACAAAGATGTATACCTAGGATGCTTTGAGACTATATCGGACTCCTTTGTTCTTCTCACTATCAAAACCAAGGAGAGCCACATCAAATGGCATGCAAACAGGTCACAAATGAGTGAAAGCAAGGAATACATAGAAGAAGCTAGTCCAAGATAGAGTCCTATACATACCTCCCTTCCCAGCATGTAATAAAAAGTAATGACCGTAAGACTGCAGTCTCCAAAATCAATACATCTATAGCCCAAGGTTAGGTCAGCCTCAACTAGTAGGTGTCTTCTCATACTGAGATCACAGGCTATTGTGCCAACCACCATCAGGGGTTGGAGATGCTCTTTTATAATTCCATTCCTCTTTCCCACTTGCAGAGCAGTGGTACTTTCTCTGTAATGATTTGCATTCATTCCTTCATGTCTGTAAGGCAAAATTTGCATTTTATATCTGTTTTTTTCTAAGACTGCTTGGGAAAAATGGGAAAAAATAATAATGAACTGAAAGTGCAAATAGTTAACCCTTTTACTCATGCTTTTTATTATTTTGAAACTCATGAAAAGAAATTCTTTAATTCTAAGTGTATATGGAAATCAGGGTCATTACTTGATTCAGAGACCACATTTACCTTGTCTAGAAACTGCACACTGGATTAGAGGTAAAGCATTGTAGACTACATGCTGCTGTCTATACGAAAACAAAAACATCTGCAGTCCATCAAGTCAGTCATCACAAGTCAGTGGTTGCCTTCCAAATATTTTTTTTTCATAGCTGAAAAATGTGAAGGCTTCATTGATGTGCTTCCCAATTTGCACATTTCACAGGATTTTAACTGGTTATTTTAGCTTTCACACAATTCTTAATAAACAAAGAGAAGGGCTGGATCTAGGAACAGTAATGTGCTTTCACAAATGATGTAAGGCTTGGATACTATTTTTCTGTTTTAAAGTTAACCTCTTAGAGAACAGTTAGGAATAATGAAATGGCTCAGATGGCAGGATGAAGTTTCACTGAATAAGTGAACCTGCCATAAATATTTATAATCATGTTAGCTTCACTTTTTAAGCAATTTCCAAGATGTTAGCTTGCTCCCATGTAACTGCTGGTCAAATCGGAGACACAAAGGTTAGGTTATGCTTCTTTCATTAATGATTTGGCTCAATGCACACAGCAGTATAATGTATTTTATGAGTAAGGGAAATGATATTGGTTTGAGAGGTCTCATGTAGCAGTCATATCCTGTCCAAATATAATTTTGAAAACAACCAGAACCATTATGGCTCATCTAGAAAGAATGATAAAGACAGATAGCTTATATGAGTTTTAAATAAGTAATTCACCCTGGGTTTTGAGACATCAGATGGCCAAGTAATGTTATTAATGTATAAGCATGTTGGTAAAATCGTGTATTCTTTCTATTGGTTAGCTTTAGATATGTTTCCAATTCAAATATTATGTCAATGAATTGAATCCAAGTTTTGCAAATCCAGACTGTAATTCATCTTTCAAGAATGTTACTTGATTATTTCACATGCCAAAGGAGCATTATTCTGGCAACAGTCTACTGACTATTTATAGCAAAAATTTCCACAGGGGAAATTATGCATCTTTTGCTGAATATTGGATATTTATTGTTGAACATATTGATCCCCTCTCAGTCTTTGTGGCTAGTGTCTTTGTGAAAGTTTTTATTTATAATGAAAATGCACAGCAAGAGATTTGATATTATTGAATTGCTATTTTTTTCTTTTTCTGAGAGATGTATGTGCATTGGCAAATGAGAAGCAAAGCAAGGGTTTAAAAATAAAACATCTTATATCCAGAATGCTTGACCATCCATCATGTCTCTGGAGCAGATTTTAAAGGTACTCAAGTTCCATCTGGCCTGAACTCCACTCCTCCTGTTCACTAAAATGGAGGGTCTCTGAGATATAATGGGTTTTGATCATAACATTAAAATCTTTCCTTGGAACTCGATTGTAGTTGTTTTCATATTTAGTACCTACTCAACTTATACTCTGTGCATGATCTTCAAAATATGAAAATATGTAGATAAAAATTTCTACACTATTGCTCTCTCTTTCTCTCTCTCTCTCTGTGTGTGTGTGTGTGTGTGTGTTTGTGTGTATTTCATTGTAGAATTGCAAGCACTTTTCTGACACATTTTTGTGTCTTATTAATCAACTATATTTTGATTCTACATGAGTCTTCTTCATATGGTCTTATGTACACAGCTAGTAGTCTGATCAAAGTGACATTTATTGAGCAATTATTGTATACTGTGGACTGGTTTAAGAATTTTATGTTGTCATTTTGCTGACTCAAAAAACTTCTGAAGGTATAGGTCTTGGAATTTTGCCCATTTTGCAGATGAGAGCGTGAGCCCCTACCAACAGAATCCTAAAGTTAGTAAATGGTACCACTTAGATTTAAGCGTTTGTCTCTAAGACTTTTGTTCTTAGCCAGGAATGCTGATTGCATTCACTATATCTAAAGGATACAAGCTGTATTTTAAAATACACAAAGAGTGTTGATAATCGCAAAAGCTACAATACTGTTTGTGCTTGGAACCATCCTAGGGCATCGTCCTATCTTAGGCAAAGCAGCAATGAACAAGGGCTAGCAGTTCTGCTTGACTGCGAGATGGCCTTGACTCACACCCTCATAAATCTCTCTATAAAACAATGACTTGGGTTCATTGTAATACTATTTGTTGAAAAAGAAGGTAAGAAGGCAACTACTTAAGTCATTATGATCAAATCAAGATTTAAGGCTTATATCACTTGAATCTTCCAAAATGTTTATCATCCTAGACAGAGCTGAATGTGGAACTCATAGGTTCTTATAGTTGCTTGGACCACCCTAGGGAAGTCAGAAGTATAGGAAGACTATTGTTTTATAGTATAAAAATCCCTATATCTTTTTCCTTCAATTCCTGTTGTTTTCGATTAATGAGGAAACATTTTGATATGACAAGAAAAATAGCCCCTCTAAAGAGCTGCCAAGAAGGCACAGTGGGTAAAGGTACTTGCCCCAAAGCCTGGCAATCTGAATTCAATCCCTAGGGTACACGTGATGGAAAGAGGGGGTCTAGTCCTACAACTTGTCTTCTGATTTCTGCACACTCATACGGGCACAGGGTAGTTTTTCATGTGTATGCATGCACACACACACACACACACACACACACACACACACACACATGCACAAACACTGAAGAAACAAATAAATATTACACATTAGTCTTGAACCCTCAACTAAGCATTTTTTTCTCAATTTCATGATGTGAAAAACACAAGAAGATGTAATTTTTACTACTTGGTATAATTTAAATTCTGGATATACGTTTTCAGATGTGGTTCAGAATAAGCATCACCCTTTTCACAGCCATGATTATTTAGAAGTCTGCTTTCCTCGGCATGTTGTATAATTTTTTTTATTTCCTGCACCATGATAACTTCTCATTATGTTCTCTACCTTGATGTTCTACACTGAGTGTCCTTGCTGCCAGCTGCTGTTCATTAGATTTAGCCACATATATTTTCTGATTTTCTCATTTGGTGAATCTCTTATCAGGGATTTCAGCAAAAAACATAGACTGTGTTTATCAAGATAAAAATTAGAAACTCTAACGTACTTTGATGTATTTTGACTAGCACTGTGGAAGGTCAAAACTTGTACCAAATACATAAAGATGTTATTTTTATCTATTTTCGTGGGTGGAAAGATGGATGGATAGACATATGGCTACAAGATAGATGATGCATAGATAAATAGATAGATGACACAGATAGATGATAGATAGATAGATAGATAGATAGATAGATAGACAGATAGATAATAGATGATAGATAGATAGATAGATAGATAGATAGATAGATAGATAGATAGATAGATAGATAGATAGATAGACAGGTGTTATATGTTGGAATAATCACAGAAACATGCTACAAATATATACATATAAAGTATAAAATTATCCTTTTAATTCAGTAGTATGTTCATATATACATTTCAGTTTTCAGAGGGGTGTGTGTGTGTGTGTTTGTGTGTGTGTGTGTGTGTGTGTGTGTGTGTGTAATTTGAAGGTTTTGTTTTTGAACTTTTATATCTGAGTATTGTAAGAAATCTCTGGCTGGTTCTGTGAACCTATGACCAGTAGGTGATAGAAATTGTTTCCTAACATTCCATGAATCAACATCTTTCCTCTCCCTTTGCCTGGTACCACACATTCTCCCTTCTTACCAATAATCACAGCACTGTGACCACCTTCGGTCTCAGCCAGTGCCTCTCTGGCCTGTCTGTGGCTCCCATCCCCTGCCATCTTTCCTGTGATTACTTTTCCACTTAGTCTCTGCACTTAGCACTGGTCACTCATGCTATCTGAGGTCCACCATTATAAATTCATTCTTTTGGATTCGAAGGTTTTTCTTTTCAAGAGCACTTCACAAAGAAATGAAAGTTTTTTCTGGTAGAAGAAATTCTTTAGAAAAGCCCATCTTCTGTGAATGAGGTTATAAAGCAAGGTGTGACATGGTGTACAGAAGAGAAAGCAAGATGTGACCTCATTTATACTCCTGCCTGTGGTTCCTGTGATCATCAAATGACAACAATAAAACCTATCTTGTGAACAATATACTTCTGAACATGCATAAGTTTCCTTTCTTTTGGTATGATAAAATACCCCAAACAAAACCAATTTAGAGGACAAAGGTTAATTTCCACTCCTAATTCCAGGTTACAGAACACTATTGTAGGAAGTCAAGACAGCAAGTACTTGAAACAGCTCATCACATCCACAATCAAGAGCAAGAATAATATATGGATGCTCACTTGATTGCTTTTGTAGGCTCAGTTCTATTTCTCTATTCTCACCCATTTGGAGTCAGTGCCTAGAGATTGGTGTCGCCAATACTGGGCTGAGCCTACTCATAACAATTAACTTTAATAGGACCATTGTGCCACATAGCTACAAGCCAACCTAATGTAGACACTTTCATTGAGATTATATTGACAGGTGATTTTAGGTTGTATCAAATTGACAAAGTTCAATAACACTATGAACTTTTCTAAAAATTGTAAGAGACTGTTGAAAAGTTTATACTTCTTTTCTCCTTTGCAAAGAAACAGAGTAAAGTTCTAATGCTAGTTCTTGAACCTAAAAGATGAGGCCAGAATTAGGTCTTCATGTCTTTGCCAAACTATGAGATTAAGTGGGTCTGGAAGCAATGATAGAAAATATCACAGAGACATTATCTTCCATTCGCAACAGGAACTAACATCCAATTTTGTTACTTGTGCACATTTAAAATGAGACAAAGGGTTCCAAACCTCCACTATAAGACAGTGAGATACCAAAATCTGAAATTTAAATAAAATAAAACAAAATCCTGTTCCTTCCTGTCCACACTTCTGGATGCAGCCATGGATTGGTTCATTGCTCCCCTGCCTATAGTTCTTCCTCACTCCCAGAAGGCCTGATCGCACACAGGGCAATCAGACAGGGACTTACCATAACTGTCATGAGACGTTCTACACAGCAACTGACTGAAGCAGATGCAGAGACCAACAGCCAAACATTGGATGGTGATAAGGAAGTCTTGTGGAAGGAGTGGGGGGAGAATTAAGGCCCCTGAAGGGTATAGGAACTCCACAGGAAGACCAACAATGTCTACTAGCCAGGACTCTTGGAGGGTCTCAGAGTCTGAGACACCAACCAAAGAGTATACACAACCTGGACCTAGGCCCTAGGCATATATGTGGCAGATGTTCAGTTTGGTCTCGATGTTGTTTTCCCAACAACTGGAACAGGGGCTCTCCCTAGATCTGTTGCCTGTCTGTGGAATCTGTTTCCCAACTGGACAGCCTTGTCTGGCCTAGTAGAAGAAGATGTGCCTGACCCTGCAGAGACTGGAAGCACCGGGGTTGAGGGATGCCCAGGAGGAGCCCCTACCATCTCAGGGGAAAGGGAGGGGGTAGGAGAGGGACTCTCTGAGGGGGGACCAGGAGGGGGACAACAATCAGAATGTCAAATGAATAAAGGAATAGATTAATGGAGAAAAATACCCAAACGCCTTAGCTCAGGTTTCAATGATCTTGAATTCTGTGTATATAATGTTTCCGATGCTATTGCTTTTCAGTTTTGTATTTGTCTTGTTTGTCCCCTTAATAGTGAAATACATGGTCCAAGAGAAGGACAGAAAATCACACCATGTTACTAGTTTTCTTAGGATAAAACTTTAACATGATCACAGCCTACAGAAAGGTTGCAGCCTGTAAAGCTTGGTAGGGAGTACAGTGAGAAAACAGGTAGGAAAAGTCATATTTGTTCTTAATATTGGTTCAGCTGTAGTCTACTATAGTACAGAAAATTTACAAGCTTCAGCCTCACTTTCAATTTTATTTATGTGCTCACTTACTGGGTATTATATCCATGCATCTCTACAACAAAAAGCACACACTACAAAAAGAGTATGTCTGTATTTTTTGAAAGTGCAACTAAGTAGGCACCTTAGCTGGAAATGAGTTTGTAACTGGAAAAGTTGGAAAGCCTTTGTAGTTGCTCCAAGCAGAGACAGTTCATGTTTCTTCAAGGAAAGCCCAGATCTCTACTTCATTCTCACAATGTTCTGCCATGGGCTTGAGAACATCCAGCTCTAAGCATTTAAGAGGTAGTTAAAAAATAGGTATTTTTTGTGGGGGGGAGGGGGGTCGGTTGAGATGGTTCATCGGGTAAAGGGGTTTATTGGGCAAGCTTGGTGACCTGGTTTTGATCTCCAGGACCCATATGTATAAGGAATCAATTGAATCCACAGAATAGTTCTCTGACTTCTACATGTTGTACATGTACCCATGAATAAACATGATCTACATACACAGTAGATAATAAATTAAAAATAAATTTTAACAAAGGACTACCATATAACAACTAGACTTTTGATGATATTTTTAAGTAACAACAGCTAAAATCTCGTTTATTTTACCAGATAAGTGGAAGTCTTTGAAGATAGCTAAGAAAATACTGGAGCTAAAAGACTAAAGGAACAATTTATTATTTTTGCTTAAGAAGCCTCTCAGATGTGGCATAAATTTTGCCTTTTTCCAGAGGCATGGATTCCAAATAAGATGGAGTTTTGTGGGACTAGAAAAGATATAAGAGTTCAAACTGCTCACAAATGAGAAGAAATTATACATAATTATGGACATAGAAGAAGAACAAAACTCCTCCTTTGCTTGGACTGAAGGTGTTTCATTCAGTATCCATTATAAACCACAGGCATCTGTCATCTTGAAAGAAATGTCCAAATAGTAAGAAGCCCACAGGAATCTCATCTGACCTCCTTGTGTTCACAATGTGTATTCAATGAATGCAAGAAAACAACCACAAATGTTCTTGCAAAGTGGATCCAGTACAGCCTGGCCAAATGTTTTCAGCTCCAAAGTGAAGAATCTATATGGTTCTTTATATTTCCTTGACTTAAAATTTTCAGGATACCTGACTTGCCATTCCTACATATTACATATTTCTCCCATTCTCTGATTTCTTAGAGTTATGTTTTCCTGGCAGGACACTTAGTTACTTTTTTCTATTGTCTTAGCTACTTTTTTCTATTGCTTCAACAAAATAACCAAACAAAAGCAACTTTGAGGATGGTAGTTTGAGGGTAAAGTCTATCATGGCAAGGAAATCCAGACAGGTGGAGCTTGAAGCAGCTGGTCACATTGCAGCTGAAGGTAGGAGTTAGACAGCAATAACTCTTTGTGCCCAATCCATTTTCTCATCATTAGAGAGATGAGTCAAGGAATCCAGCCAAGAGAATGGTGCCATAAATAACCCAGTTAATATAATCACTAATAGACATGCCCAGATTTCCAACTCCTAGATGATTCTAAAGATCACCAAGTTAACAATTGAAATTAACATCACAACCATTATTACTAGACTTATACAGCACAATGTTGACTTGAATTCTTAGCAAGAATTATATTTTATAACAAAAAATAGTTTCTTTCAAGATGAGTTTCTTTTAAGTATACTTTTAAGAATACCAAGTCTTCTTCAGTAGCAAATGCTTCTCTGAGTATCATTTTTAGTATATTTTCATGAATGAGTTCTTGCATTCCCCACACCATGAGCAGTGCTCATTCTACCAGTGGCTATATTTCCATCTCTCATTCATCTACAGATAAACTCTCAATCTCATATACAAAGTTTTGAGAGTTTGATATGGACAAAGTTTCACATTACTGAATGGCTCACCATAGAAAAGAAGGTGTTGCTTATATACATGATACAGAAACTTCAGGGATTTCAAGGGGTGGTATCATACCCAAGATATTCAATATTTTTATGATAACACACCCACCCTGATTACAAAGTAGAGAAACCTAAAATTTGAAATTATAATTAGTATCACTAAATTAAAAGTTCCCATTTAAAGACAGAAATGAAGCCTGTAAAAATATTAGCGTATAACCAAGATGCTAATATTGCATAATGGATTATGGAGATGTTGGTTTCTGCATATGGTGAAAGCTCCAGAGTCTGAGTAGTGGCTCATCTTTGCATCATCTTACAGATGAGTCAGTCTTGGAGGAATTTGGGGGATTCTCAGAATCTTTAATGATTTACTAGAGTGACTTTGTATGCCTCTCAGGTGCTGTTCCTTATGGACAGAAATACTAAAATCAGGAAGACGCTTTCACTGGTTTGCACCAAGTTCTCTTCAGATGCAGGGCTGCATCCAGAGAAAACTAAAGGAAGAGGAATATTGGGAGAGTATCCTCAGCACATCCTTTGGTAAAACTTTCACAAGCCTTAAGGGTATTAGAAGTGACAGTGGACTTTGCTTTCTATATTTAAAAATTAGGTTTTGTCATAAATACAATGCCTAGGGAGTAGTTAATTGTTTTTAAACTCCCACTATAGATAATGAGAATAATATAATATTGTCAGAAGTAGTCAAATCTTGTAATAATAATAATAATAATAATAATAATAATAATAATAATAATAAATTGAGTGTATCAAGTGGGCAATATAAACTTCAGTGCTGCTTATTTTGAGGAAATGTTTAAGGGTTACTGTGTACTTGTTGATATATACAATGAAAAGGTAGGGGAGAGCCTGTAGTAGCTGGAGAGATATCGCTGGATTCTCAGGTTCAGAAGGGAAATGGCATCTCTTGCCTTAAAGCAAGCAGATGGGCCTTCTGGTTGGCACCAGCACCAGTTCACCTTGGTCACGGGGTCGGCAGACACCCCCAAGGTCCCTAGAGGACTCTACACTCCATATAGAGACCACTGGCGAATGGAGCACAACATCTGTCCCAATCCAATCGAGAGGGACTTGAGACAGCATTAGGGAAGCAGAAGGTCGGCCAGACCAGGGGCACAAGTTCCTTCCAGTCTGCGCCAGCACCAGGTCACCTTGGGTGTGAAGTTGGTGGACACCCCCATGGTTCCTAGAGGACTCTCCATGCATTTTTGGGACCACTGACCAGACAGCTTCACATTCCTCAAAGGAGACACCACTCCCAGGCACTGTAACATGCTCAGGATCTTAGGACAACAGTATCTCAGGATGACAGAAGCTGGGTCACACCAATATATCAGGGTCTCAGTGGAACTTGACTGCCAAGAACTCAGAAACACCCAGAATCTCAGGTTCACAGGAGCCCACAATCAAAGAATCACAGTGACAGCTGGATTCTGAGGAGTCTAGAATCAACTGGGATTATAAGGACAGGTTCCAATCAGATATATTGAGGACAGCAAGCATTTGAGATAATCAGATGGCACGAGGCAAGCTAAAGAATTGAAGTAACAGAACCCAAGGTTACTTGGCATCATCAGAACCAAACACTCCCAACATGGCAAGTCCTGAATACACCATCACATTAGAAAAGCAAGACATGGATCTAAAGTCACTTCTCATGATGATGATGGAGGACTTTAAGAAGGAAATACAGGAAAACACAGGTAAACAACTAGAAACATTTAAAGAGGAAACACAAAAATCCCTTAGATAGTTACAGGAAAAAAATACCAAAAAGGTGATGGAATTGAACAAACCCATCCAGGATCTAAAAATGGAAGTAGAAACAATAAAGAAAACCCAAAAGAAGATAACCCTGGAGATAGAAGCTATAGGAAAGAAATCAGGAACCATAGATATGAGCATCAGCAACATAATACAAGAGATGGAAGAGAGAATCTCAGGGGCAGAAGATTCCATAGGGATCATGGACACAACAAACAATGAAAACGATAAATGCAAAAAGATCCTAACTCAAAATTCCAAGAAATCCAGGACACAATGAGAAGACCAAACCTATGGATAGTAGGAGTAGATGAGAATGAAGATTTTCAACTTAAAGGGCCAACAAATATCTTCAACAAAATCATAGAAAAAAACTACCCATACATAAAGAAAGAGATGCCTATAAACATACAAGAAGCCTACAGAACACCAAATAGACTGTACCAGAAAAGAAATTTCCCCCCCCCACACACATAATAATCAGAACAAGTAATGCACTAAATAAAGACAGAATATCAAAAGCAGTGAGGGAAAAAAGTCAAGTAACATATAAAGGCAGGCGTGTTAGAATTATTCCAGACTTCTCACGAGAGATTATGAAAGCCAGAAGATCCTGGACAGATGTTATACAGACCCTAAGAAAACACAAATGTTATCCCAGGATACTATACCCAGCAAAACTCTCAATTACCATAGATAGAGAAACCAAAGTATTCCATGACGAAATCAAATTCACACAATATCTTTCCATGAATCCAGCACTAAAAGGATAATAACAGAAAAACTGCAATACACAGACAGAAACTACACCCTAGGAAAAGCAAGAAAGTAATCCTTAAACAAACCTAAAAGAAGACAGCCACAAGAACAGAATCCCAACTCTAAGAACAAAAATAACAGGAAGCAACAATTACTTTTCCTTACTATCTCTTAATATCAATGGACACAAATCCCCAAGAAAAAGACATAGACTAACAGACTGGCTACACAAACAGGACTCAACATTTTGCTGCTTACAGGAAACACACCTCAGGAAAAAAGACAGACACTACCTCAGAGTGAAAGGCTGGGAAACAATTTTCCAAACAAACAGTCTGAAGAAACAAACAGGAGTAGCCATTCTAATATCAGATAAAATTGACTTTCAACCCAAAGTTATCAAAAAAGACAAGGAGAGGCACTTCATACTCATCAAAGGTAAAATCTTCCAAGAGGAACTCCCAATTCTGAATATCTGTGCCCCGAATGCAATGGCAGCCACATTCATTAAAGAACCTTTAGTAAAGCTCAAAGCACACATTGTATCTCACTTAATAATAGTGGAAGATTTCAACACCCCACTCTCATTAATGGACAGATCATGGAAACAGAAACTAAACAGAGACACAGTGAAACTAACAGAAGTTATGAAACAAATGGATTTAACGGATATCTACAGAACATTTTATCCTAAAATGAAAGGATATACCTTCTTCTCAGCACCTCATGGTACCTCCTCCAAAATTGACCATATAATTGGCCACAAAACAGGTCTCAGCACATACAAAAATGTTGAAATTGTCCCATGCATCCTATCAGATCGCCATTGACTAAGGCTGATCTTCAATAACAACATAAATAATAGAAAGCTGACATTCACATGGATACTGAACAACACTCTACTCAATGAAGAAATAAAGAAAGAAATTAAAGACTTCTTAGAGTTTAATGAAAATGAAGCCACAACATACCCAAACTTATGGGACACAATGAAAGCATTCCTGAGAGGAAAACTCATAGCTCTGAGTGCCTCCAAAAAGAAACTAGAGAGAGCATACACTAGTAGTTTGAAAGCACACTTAAAAGCTCTAGAACAAAAGGAAGTAAATTCACCCAAGAGGAGTAAACTGCAGGAAATAATCAAACTCAGGGATAAAATCAACAAAGTGGAAACAAAAAGAACTGTTCAAAGAATCAACAAAACCAGGAGCTGGTTCTTTGAGAAAATCAACAAGATAGATAAACCCTTAGCCATACTCACTAGAGAGCACAGGGACAGCATCCTAATTAACAAAATCAGAAATGAAAGGGAGACATAACAACAGATCCTGAGGAAATCCAAAACACCAACAAAACCTTCTACAAAAGGCTATATTCAACAAAACTGGAAAACCTGGATGAAATGGACAAATTTCTAGACAGATACCAAGTATCAAAATTAAATCATGATCAGATTAATGATTTAAACAGTCCTATATCCTCTAAAGAAATAGAAGCCGGTATTAATCGTTTCCAAACCAGACAACAACAACAACAAAACAAAACAAAAAACAAACAAACAAACAAAAAACCAAAAAACAGGACCAGATGGGTTTAGTGCAGAGTTCTATCAGACCCTGAAAGACCTAAGTCCAGTTCTTCTCAAACTATTCAACAAAATAGAAACTGAAAGTACTCTACCCAATTCATTCTATGAAGCCACAATTACTCTGATACCTAAACCACATAAAGACACAACAAAGATACAGAACTTCAGACCAATTTCCCTTATGAATATCGATGCAAAAATACTCAATAAAATTCTTGCTAACTGAATCCTAGATCACATCAAAACGATGATCCATCATGACCAAGTAGGCTTCATCTCAGGAATGCAGGGATTGTTTAATATACAGAAATCTATCAACGTAATCCACTATATAAACAAACTCAAAGATAAAAACCACATGATCATCTCCTTAGATGCTGAGAAAGGACTTGACAAAATCCAACACCCATTCATGATAAAAGTCTTGAAAAGATCACGAATTCAAGGCCCATACCTAAACAGAATAAAAGCAATATACAGCAAACCAGTAGTCAACATCAAAGTAAATGGAGAGAAGCTGGAAGCAATCCCACTAAATTCGGGGACTAGACCAGGCTGCCTACTTTCTCCCTACCTACTCAATATAGTACTTGAAGTCCTAGCCAGAGCAATTTGACAACAAAAGGAGATCAAGGGGATACAAATTGGAAAGGAAGAAGTCAAAATATCACTATTTGCAGATGTTTTGATAGTATATATAAGTGTCCCTAAAAATTCCACCAGAGAACTCCTACACCTGATGAACAGCTTCAGTGCAGTAGCTGGATATAAAATGAACTCAAACAAATCAATGGCCTTTCTCTACACAAAGGATAAATGGGCTGAGAAAGAAATTAGGGAAACAACACCCTTCACAATAGTCACAAATAATATAAAATATCTTGGTGACTCTAACTAAGGAAGTGAAAGATCTTTATGACAAGAACTTCAAGACTCTGAAGAAAGAAATCCAAGAAATTCTCAGAAGATAGATGAATTGGCAGGATTAATATAGTAAAAATGCTTTCCTGCCGAAAGCAATCTACAGATTCAAGGCAATCCCCATAAAAATTCCAATTCAGTTCTTCAACGAATTAGAAAGGGCAATTTGCAAGTTCATCTGGAATAACAAACAACATAGGATAGCAAAAAAACTCTTCTCAACAATAAAAGAACCTCTGGGGAAATCACCATGCCTGACCTCAAGCTGTACTACAGAGCAATTGTAATAAAAACTGCATGGTACTGATACAGTGACAGACAGGTAGATCAATGGAATAGGATTGAAGACCCAGAAATGAACCCACACACCTATGGTCACCTGATCTTTGACAAGGAAGCTAAAATCATCTAGTGGAAAAAAGACAGAATTTTCAACAAATGGTGCTGGCACAACTGGTAGTTATCATGTAGAAGAATCAGAATTGATCCATTCTTATCTCCTTTTACTAAGGTCAAGTCTAAATGGTTCAAGAAACTCCACATAAAACCAGAAACACTGAAACTTATAGAGGAGAAAGTGTGGAAAAGCCTCGAAGATATGGGCACAGGGGAAAAATTCCTGAATAGAACAGCAATAGCTTGTGGTGTAAGATCGAGAATTGACAAGTGGGACCTCATAAAGTTGCAAAGCTTCTGTAAGACAAAAGATACTCTCAATAAGACAAAAAGGTCACAAACTGATTGGGAAAGGATCTTTACCAATCCTGAATCAGGTAGGGGACTAATATCCAATATATATAAAGAACTCAAGAAGGTGGACTCCAGAAAATCAAATAACCCCATTAAAAAATGGGGCACAATGCTAAAGAACGAATTCTCAACTGAGGAACACCGAATGGCTGAGAAGCACCTGAAAAAATGTTCAACATCCTTAATCATCAGGGAAATGCAAATCAAAACAACCCTGAGATTCCACCTCAGACCAGTCAGAATGGATAAGACCAAAAATTCAGGTGACAGCAGATGCTGGTGAGGATGTGAAGAAAGAGGAACACTCCTCCATTGCTGCTGAGATTGGAAGCTGGTACAACCACTCTGGAAATCATTCTGGAAGCTCCTCAGAAAACTTGACATAATACTACTGGTAGATCCAGCAATACCTGTCCTGGGTATATACCCAGAATATGTTCCAACTGGTAATAAGGACCCATGCTCCTCTATGCTCATAGTAGCCTTATTTATAATAGCCATAAGCTGAAAAGAAACCAGATGTCCCTCAACAGAGGAATGAATACAGAAAATGTGGTACATTTACACAATGGAGTACTACTCAGCTATTAAAAACAATGAATTTATGAAATTCCTAGGCAAATGGATAGGTGTGGAGGGCATCATCCTGAGTAAGGTAACCCAATCACAATAAGTGTATATTAGCCCAGAAAGTTAGAATACCCAAGATACAATTTGCAAAACACATGAAACTCAAGAAGAAGTAAGATCAAAGTGTGGACACTTCACCCCTTCTTAGAATTAGGAACAAAACACACATGGAAGGAGTTACAGAGATCAAGTGTGGAGCTGAGACAAAAGGATTGACCAACTAGTGACTGCTGCAGCCAGGGATCCATCCCCAAATCAGCCACCAAATGCAGATACTATTGCATATGCCAGCAAGATTTTGCTGAAAGGGCCTTGATATAGCTGTCTCATGTGAGGCTATGTCAGTGACTGGCAAACACAGAAGTTGATACTCACAGTCAGCTATTAGATGGAACACAGGGTTCCCAATGGAATAGCTAGAGAAAGTACCTAAGGAGCTGAACGGGTCTCTATCCCTATAGGTGGAACAACAATATAAACTAACCAGTACCCCTAGAGCTCATGTCTCCAGCTGCATATGTAGCAGAAGATGGTCTAGTCGGCCATCATTGGGAAGAGAGGACCCTTAGTCTTGCAAACTTTATATGCCCCAATACAGGGGAACACCAGGGCCAAGAAGTGGGAGTGGGTGGGCAGGGGAGCAGGGAAGGGGGAGAAGGGATGGGACTTTCAGAATAGCATTTGAAATTAAATTTAAGAAAATATCTAATAAAAAATTGGAAAAAAAGAAATGGAAATGAAGAAAATATCTAATAAAAAATTGGAAAAAAATGTTTAATAGAAAAAAAAAATAAAGACAAGCAGATGGCCCCTGGACAGTTGTCTAGTGGGAGCTTCCAATACTAAACCTGTCCTCTCTGTGCACCCTCCCTGCCCATTTGGTTCTCTTAAAAAAAAAAAAAAGCAGCTTGTATTCTATTAGAATCCCTGTACATAGCGTCTTATCAGTCCCAAGAGACAAGACCAACTGCTAAATGTTTGCCAACTTTACAGACATTCTGAGAAGCAAGATTTTTTAATCATTGGGACACTTACATAATACTTCATTTTTATAACATTTTAAATGATAGCCTAAAGAAAGAAGAGAGACTGGCTGCATTTCTGAACAAATAAAACTACCATCCCCCAAACCATATTTTAGGTTGAGATATTTTGCTTTTCACAGATAGAAGAAACTCATAATTGAACTGGTCAGTTTTGTGTATATATTTATTTTGCCAAGTCTTTGAAAAGAGCACAAAAGAACAAGTAATTATGAGCATGTAATCATACACCAGTTAATATATTTAAATTCATTTATTTTAAATGCCCAATATTTATTGTGTTTAGCAAAACTTACATGACCCCTTCAGGATGACTGAAAAACCAGTATGGTTACCCAAATTGGCTTGGTAGTGTCAGTACTGTCTGTAATCATGATAGAGCTAGAGCTAGAACCTTGCAAGAGAAGAAACTTGCAGAAACCTCAGAAAATATCTCCAAAATCTTGCAAAATATATTAACTAGACGTAGGTCCAAATGCCTTATATTTTAAAAAAGCATATAGCAGCTATTAACATCCCTCTAGAGATTCAAATTTGGTGACAATGGAATTCTTATTTCAGTAGGTATGTCCTTTATGTCTAAATGTCTGCTAAGAGAAATAGTCATTGCATAAGTTTTACACACAGATGAATTACAATCTTAAACTCCTTTGTATTGGGGCTGGAGAGGTGGCTTTGAAGTCAAGAGAGCACTTGCTCTTCTTGCAGAGGACCCAAGTTCGCTTCCCAGGACTCAGATGATTGCTCACAATCATCCATAACTTCAGTTCTAGAGAATTCTGTCCCTTCTTCAGACCTTTTGTAGTCACTACATGCCATACACATTGTAAACATACCTAAGTGCAGGCAAACCTTCATACACATAATATTAAAATAAATGAATATAAAAGAAATCCTTTTGCCTTGTGTAAATTGTTACAATGGAAGCTTTATTTGTTAACTCAAACAAACTATGTCAATTTAATAATAATCAAGTGTGTATTTAGTTCTACTGATACAATTTAGAATGTGATTCTCTATATTTTGAAATATTCATTATAATAATTTTTCATTTGTTAATTAACATTTGAGTTATTTATAAATAAGTCCACTTTCTTTTTACTTTACTTATAAGTCCCCTTGATGAAATCATTTTTAAAATGCTCACAATGGAAATCAGTGCAAAGCTTCTTTATGGTTTGAGTATAACCCATGTTTGCAATTTGCCTCAGATACAAGACAGCCTTGAATTGATGGAGACTTACTCTCCTCCATCTAAAGGGGATCCTCCAGTAAAACAGAAGTACTGCACAATCCAGTCATATAACACATCTAGTTACATATTGAAGGATTTAATATTCAACATAGACACTTGTACAACCATAACTGCACTATTCATAATAACCAGAAAGTGGGATAAGCCCAGATGTTCATCAACAGATGAATGCAAAAAATTATATATATAATTATAGTCAGCATAAAGACATTATATTATTTATAAAAAAGATGAACCAAAACAAATATTTCATAATTCCTATTATATGGATACCTCATATTTTAAATTGCATATAATGAATATATAATATTGATATATAACAGGGTAGAGTTGTGTATAGGCTATTAAACTAGAAAATGGAGCTATAAAGGGGATAAGGCAGATAATGGAATATATGTGACATAAAGTCAAAGCAGGATAGGTGTGGAAGAATCAGCCAAAGTAGAGCAGGGGAGAGGCGGAGAGGAATTGAGGAAAGAGTATGAATTATAATAAACTAAGGAGACACACAAGCATGAAGATTCATATCCCAAGACTTTGTATGTTAGCTTATTGACTAGAAATGTTGAGAAGGCTAAAGGTTCTCAAGAAGCTTTTCTGTATAGGAGTAAATGATGGTTATCAAAACAGTGGTGATAGGATAGGCCTATGGCCCCAGAATTCCATTTCCTGAGGCCCGAGAATTACCATGAGTTCAAGTCCTGGTCTAGTTGGGGCCACATAATGAGTTCTAGAAGAGCTGAAGCTATAGAGTGAGAGAGACCAGTATTAGGAAAAAAAAAAGTAAATGAAAGATCCCATTAATGGTCATTTACCCCAGTCTAGTTATAGCATCTTAGTCAACAAACTCACCCTACCTAAATCAGAATGAGTCTGTAACAGGGTATATATGGACAGACGAGCTCTCCAGACTTGTAATAGCTCCAAGATCAGCCTCTACTTCCACATGACTCAGAGATTTTCCAGAGAACTTTAGGTAAAGCAGTCTGGTTCAAGCACCAACCTTGATTATAACCTGTGTTTACAATTTGCCTCTGATACAAGAAAGCCTTGAACTGAGGGTGGCTTACCATCCTCTATCCAAGCATGGCCCAAAATATTAGATGTCAGATGGCTAAAGTATCAAAAAAGTATTTGAATTCAATATTGTGAGATTTGTATTGTGTAAGTTTACTCACATATAATTGGTCTCACATTCTGAAAATGTATGAGGCCATAGTTAACTACAGAGCTTATATCTGATAACATGTATGCCTTTAAGGAGAGAAATACTGTAGAAATATTCACAGTGTACATTACCATATCAAATTTAGAAAATAATAATTTAGCTTTGGGACCTCCTAAACTTTCTAGCATATGAATTACATAGCAACAAACAAAAGATTTATTTTGGGGTTAGTTTGCATATAGTGCCAATGAGAATAAATACAGGGTAAGTTTCTCATTTGGGCTAGTTGATGCAATTCAAGGTAAGACATATTCTAGAGATGTGTGACAATTGGAGACAGCCAATTTAAAGACATGTAACCACAAAGGAATTCAGATGAGAATACACTGCTAGCTCAGAGAATAAGGAAAGACAAGCCAGCCATCCAACAGATCAATCATTGATTCTATAATAATAGCTCTTTGAAAAATTCTCTTTTGTTTTCTCTTGAAGTTTCTTCACCACTTTGTCCTAGAGGTGCTAGGATATTAATATGTGGATTTAAACAGTTGGACAGTTCTATAACTCAAATTTCAAGGTCCATGAACCTATCGCAGTCGTGTTATAAGTATGATCTAGATAAAACAGTTACTTGTACGTAGTCAGTCTTAAGGTTTCTACTGACTACTAAATATTGACACAGAACCGCAGGGTAATACGTATAAGGAACTTGTAGATACAGACTCAAATTGTTATAATGTCTATTTTTAAGAAAGATTAATACATTTTAACTTCGTTTCGTTAGCGGAGAGCAGAAACTGTCACTAACGCTTGACCTAATGTTAATCTATGTTTCTCAGATGAATGACTCTAATTCATTTACTTCTTCACACTTTTCAATTACTTCATTCATATCACTGCTCTAAGCCATGCTTATCTAGTTAGCTATAGAACAGTGTCCTGAAGTAGGCCAGAAATGATGTCAGAAGTAGTCAGGAAGACTTAGGTTAGGTTTTTTTTGTTGTTGTTTTGTTTTTTAATTTATACTTTTTTATTTTACATTTGCTATGCCGAATAGAAACTTCAGAAAATGGAATTTTGGTCATAGATATTTTATGTGCCTCTTCACAGAATGTTCTAAACCTTTCATCTCTTCCTAGACTTTCAATATGAAACCTCTTCTTGAATATAGGTCCTGTGGAGGATTGATGCACAGAGAAGGGGGATACTAGAAGTGAGAGGTGGGAATGGGTGTGTGGGTTGGGGAGCACCCTCTTAGAAGCAAAGGGAGGGGTTTGGCTGAGGGGACTGATGGAGGGGAGACCAAGAAGGGGGATAACATGTGGAATGTAAACAAAATGGTTAATAAATAAAAGATATAGAAAACTTTATACTTGAATAATTCTTTCTGTCCCTGGATACTAAGAATTCTCATTATAACATTGCATGATAGTGTTCAGCTTTCCATTAGATCTGAAAACACATTTCTGAGGTTCTGAGTATTTTTTTTTCCTTTATTGTTGCTTTGCAGAAACGCACTTGAAGCGTAACTAAACCTACAGGAAAACCTCTCCGCATCTGACATCCTGATACCACAGTCACATCCCTTCTGCGTCCTATATACTTTAAGAATTACTGAACTACCCTGGGAACCAACAGGCACTGACTTTAAGAAATCCTGGAGTCCAAGATATCTCTGGAAGTGAGGTGAGCAGGGGAACACAGCCTCTGTTCCGGCCCAATCTCGTGGAACTTGAGACATCAGCCAGGAGATTGATAAAGGCCCGGGGCAGAACAGCAGGTCCTTTCTGGTCTGCACCAACGCCAGGTCTCCTCAGACAGAGATGGCAGGAGGAAAGCGCAAGAACAGAAGCAACAGAATCC
>LR749593.1:1629235-1652156 GCA_902729485.2 Mus minutoides | reverse complement strand
TGGATAGCGTCAGCACAATATTCATACTAGATCTATTTTGTCAATGAACATGCATCAGTCAGAATTCCAAAGATGACTGATGATTTATAACTGTGTCTTGGCGTCCCATTATGCATATTCCTTGAACATCTATGTCTGAGTTTAACAATATTACAGATAAAAATTCTTTCTAATTATGTAAAATTGAAGCAAAGCAATCTGGAGAGCAGAAACTGTCACTAATGCTTGACCTAATGTTAATCTATGTTTCTCCGATGAATGACTCTAATTCATTTACTTCTTCACACTTTTCAATTACTTCATTCATATCACTGCTCTAAGCCATGCTTATCTAGTTAGCTATAGAACAGTGTCCTGAAGTAGGCCAGAAATGATGTCAGAAGTAGTCAGGAAGACTTAGGTTAGGTTTTGTTTTGTTTTGTTTTTTTAATTTATACTTTTTTATTTTACATTTGCTATGCCGAATAGAAACTTCAGAAAATGGAATTTTGGTCATAGATATTTTATGTGCCTCTTCACAGAATGTTCTAAACCTTTCATCTCTTCCTAGACTTTCAATATGAAACCTCTTCTTGAATATAGGTCCTGTGGAGGATTGATGCACAGAGAAGGGGGATACTAGAAGTGAGAGGTGGGAATGGGTGTGTGGGTTGGGGAGGACCCTCTTAGAAGCAAAGGGAGGGGTTAGGCTGGGGGACTGATGGAGGGGAGACCAAGAAGGGGGATAACATGTGGAATGTCAACAAAATGGTTAATAAATAAAAGATATAGAAAACTTTATACTTGAATAATCCTTTCTGTCCCTGGATACTAAGAATTCTCATTATAATATTGCATGATAGTGTTCAGCTTTCCATTAGATCTGAAAACACATTTCTGAGGTTCTGAGTATTTTTTTCCTTTATTGTTGCTTTGCAGAAACGCACTTGAAGCTTAACTAAACCTACAGGAAAACCTCTCTGCTTCTGACATCCTGATACCACAGTCACATCCCTTCTATGTCCCATATACTTTAAGAATTACTGAACTACCCTGGGAACCAACAGGCACTGACTTCAAGAAATCCTGGAGTAATCAACCAGCCTCACCAAGAGGCACTAAGGAAAAGAAAATTGGATTTTGTTATTGTTTTATGCCTACCATATTGTTCAGTACTCTCAGAACTTTCTCCCAACACTTTTAATATCTAACGTCGGCTAATCTACTACTTTATCTTGTTGCTTCATTTTTTTTTGAAACATACAATTTATAGACTGTTTCTCTGGAAATAGAATTCCAACCTTCTCAGACATAAAAATAGAAATGTTGCTTTTGGGTAGTAAATAAATTTGCTTATTCATGAGAGTCATATCTTCTTTTAAAGCTTCACAGTACCATTCTCCAGGTTCTGGTTTAGAATAATGTTTGTTTTCCACCCCCTTTGACACTGCAGTACCAGGGCTTTATGGCACAACAGGGTATGCTTGGTTGGTGTGTTAATATCACAGTTTGAATGCAGTAAGCCATGAATTCAAAGGAGAGAAACTACAAAGGACCAAAAAGTGTATTGCTGGTTGAATAAAGCACATCCTGAAGTGGTAATTCAAGCTTTATTTTGTCACTTTATTAATGATACTCATTACATTATAGGGTATTATATTACATAAAAGAAATCATATGCCCCCAACTGTAAATGGATAAGCCTGTAATTCCATCTTCCGTGAGTCGTTATGACGTTTGATGGACTTGTTTCGGACGTATCGAACAAATAATCGTGGTTTAGGATCCTGCCTTATTGTCAAGACTAAAGTATATGAAACCCCTGTTTAAAACATGGTGGTATACTAAAATATATACAGCCCATATGTTTAACTTTAACACGTTATTTTATTAGTTAGTAACGGAATATTTTTTTATGACCATATATCTTTTTGGAGCTTCAAATCACTTCTGGCCAGCAAAAATCAGAAAGGCCAGAGGAAAACAAAATAACCAGATGCGTGCCTCCTGTCCACATAGAGAAGAGAAACTATTTCCCCACACCAGCCATCTGAGTGGATCTGGAGCTATAGCTTTCTGCATTGTGAAGAGAGAACACCCAGGAGTGTACTGTGTCTTTGCGTGCTTGATATGATGCTGCTGCCAAGGGGCCTTGCATAATTCTGAGGACCACAGAGATTTTTAACACATTTCCCATCAAAATCTCAGACAGCTTTACTGAGTTGAAAATCAAACCACATGACCCATTAGCGAGGAATGAGAAATAAAAGCAACGTCTTGCTGTTGAGCTACAGCAGCCGATGGCAATACATGGAAAGAGTATGGAAATAAAGGCTAGCATTTGCTGAGTGTATACGGTGCCTTTCAGTGGCCTAAATGCTCTGTATGCATCATCTGCTTTAATCCTTTAACCCTGTGGGTAGGTACTGTTAATAACCATGCTTGCCAGAACACCACCACACAGTGTGTAGTGGTCCCATGGCTAAGCTAGGACCCAATGCTTGCACACAAACATCAGAGTCCACTTTCCTATCTCAGACTGCTCACTGTCACTGTTTAAAACCAACACTCTTGCAGCATAGAGTTTTCTCAGCCTTTCCATGGTAAGTTATTTCACCAAAGGAAGCCTGCTGTATCCTTTTCTGGAAAACGTCTCTCTTCTTCATGAATGGTTGAAAGTATTCTATTCTAAGCGCCAAGAATTCTGGGTTCTTTGGAGAAGCCACTTTTTGGTCTCAAGTAACTTAGAGCAAGAAATCAAATCTATCATAACTTCTTTCTAGAGGTGTTCAAAGAGAAAAGAGAAGTGAATTGAAGAGAATTGAAGAGGCAGAAACCAAATCCAGATGAACAGGCCAAAAGTCAGTGCAGAGAGTTTTAGGTCTTCCAGAGAAAGAGACTAACAGGAGGAAGAGGATAGGACAGGACAGGACAGGGCAGGGCAGGACAGGACACAGAACATTCAAAGATGGGTTGACAACAGATATGATATGCCTTTATTTAAGAAAACTCTTCTAAGTCCAGCCTATAAATGTTTAGGAATACTCCATAGTATGTCTAAATCTCTTTCCTTGGCCTGAGAAACACTATAAACCTATCTTCTGACTCCCACCACATACACACAGACAAACTAAATAAATACATATTAAGATAATTCAATAAAGTGATGTATATTTCTGGTGTACTAGAACATGAAATGCACTTAGCAGTGTACAGGGACAATGTTACTATATGAATACATTTCATGACCATTTCCTATTCTGTAAGCATCCAAGCTGTTTTGTTGTGTTATAATGTATGTGGTAATGATTACCACAGTAAGGAAACAACACTGAATACGAGGAAAAAAACATGGTATGTCTATCAACGGTTCTACATAGCAGAAAGCTCCCCTTGATATGTTCTTTGCTTTGACCAGTTAGTATTTGTGATATAGGAGTCTGGGCTGTGGCTTTCTGACGGATATTACTTCTTATGAGATGGCAATCTCATCTTGAAAGGAAAGAAGAATGGGGAAGAAAAGAGGCCAGCAAAGCAGAAATGTACACTACATTTCTCTAAATTAAGTTATGTATATCAGCACTGTACAACAGATAGATTACATGAGTCAGAGAAACGAGTAATTATATATGTGAGTCAAAATTTTCTGAACGCCATATCTAACAGAGATATAGTTGGATTTATTTTCAGCTATATATTTTATTTAGCATATTAAATCCCCTAATGTTATGCTTTGCACATATCACTATTTAAAATATGAGCCATTTTACATTTTATACCATGTATTTGAAATGTCATATCTTGACTTCAAAGTAGCTGCAATTATGATGTCCAATAGGCTGTTACTGTAACTTTTATTTTCTAAGATGGAGCAATGAAATGAGAGCCATACCCAAGCTGTGTGAATACACCACTTGGGTGAGCCCAGAGTGTTTCTGTCTCTGTCCTAACTATCCTCAGGTGTAGGCCTAGAAGCTTCTAGCAGCTGTACAATCTAATCATTCAAGCTGAGTGATTCAAATTGGCTTTTTAGGTCTCTGACTGAATTGCTCTGCTTGGCCTCAAACTAACTCTGGCGATCTGTTCTAATATGTTGGATCCTCATTCTCTGGCTTGTTCTTTCTTCTCCTGTATCTAGCTAATTTTCTTTGAAGTCTGTATCTGTAAAACTGTCCCAGCAAACTGCCATCTGTCTGTCTGTCTGTCTGTCTGTCTGCCTGTCTGCCTGCCTGCCTGCCTGTCTATTTTTCTATATCTTTATCTCCATCTCTATGTCTTTCTGTATATCTTTCTGCCCTGCTCTTCTAAGTGACCTCTTTTTCCTGTGCTGTTTTCATGAGAGTTGGGCATATCTTATCTCTGACTCATTATGTCACATCTTTTTCTGATTGTCTGCCCCTCAATTAGACCTGGCTTTCAAACATGGCTGTTGCCCTCTACAAACGAATGTTACCTTCATTGTTTATGATTAAAGATGTGTCATTCCAGCTAAATCACAAAGACCTAGACAGTCTTTGGATATGATCATTAGCCAGAGCAGCCATGTTGCTGTATTACAATAGGCAGCGTATACAGTGACAATGTATACAGAGTATACATTGGAAAGCGTGGATACAGGTGATAGAAGCTTATTTATTACCTTTTCCAGGGAGTTCCTAGTTAGATCTACTTAGGGCAGAACTCTTGGCTCAGCTTGGAATTTAAGGTACTAGCACAGCAACCTTGTTCTTATTCTCTCCACTTAGAATAACATTACCAAGGAAGTGGTCACTAACATCAGTGGGATACAGCATTCAATTAAGGAAAGTCTTCAGAAGGAAGTTCAAACTGAAAGAAAAATTCAAAGTCCAGGGACAATTACAGCTCCTTCCCATCAGAAAGGCCTTCCAGATCTCTCCCCTCAGAAAAGACAAAGTCCATGGTGTCCTTTTGTTAAACAAATCAATTTCTTTTTTTTTTTATTTATTATTATATATAAGTACACTGTAGCTGTCTTCAGACACACCAGAAGAGAGTGTCAGATCTCATTACAGATAGTTGTGAGCCACCATGTGGTTGCTGAGATTTGAACTCAGGACCTTCGGAAGAGCAGTCAGTGCTCTTAACCACCGAACCATCTCTCCAGCCCCAAACAAATCAATTTCTTGAGAATAATATCTTATGTAGTATAATACTGCACTGTGGCATCTCATAGGAGTCCTTCTCTGACAGCATCAGCAGCCAAGGTCCATGTGACTTAGCTCACCAAAAAAGCTACTTTTATAATGAACCCTTTTTTTAAGGGAGGAAATGGACATATTGAGCTCCAATATCTTGTGCAATATATCCAGAGTAACAACATGTGCTGTTCTAGATTCAAAGCATTGTGTTGTAAACTCACTAGCCTGAGCATCATGAAGGCTCCTCATCAGGTATCAGGATATAAATTAAGTAAGTCTTAGACTCTTCATTGCATAAGCATGTTAATAAGTTAACTCTTTAGGGAGAGTTATTTAAAAACAATAACAAGGGAGAGTTATTTAAAAACAATAACAAGAATATAGGTGGATCACAAGAGCACAGCTGTTTTATTCAGATGTTTGGCAGGTAATTAACAGTTAAATAAGAGAAAAAGAAAAGATAGCAGAGGTGAAGAGCCTTTTGTTACTTTTGAAAACTTCAGTCTTTTCTTGTCACCTTTCATCCCTTTTCTGTACTTATAGTACATTACTTTGATCTCCAGTCAGGACAATTCCAAAGCCATAAGGATCTGACAATCATCCCTGTGGTAAATGGTATAGGCATGACAAAATGGACTGCAGGGTGAGTGGAGAATCAATGATAGATTGTCGCCCACAGGGTAATCACCAAGATCTTGCAAAAGTCACATGCACTGATGCACTGTCCCTCAGCCTGCCAGGCCCATTCTTTCCCTCTACTTGGCAATAAATACTCCAGGAACAGGAAGGAACAGGAAGGGAGGCTTTCAGGGAAAATGTCCAGCTAATGTTTAAAGTTCTTTGTACATACTCTTTACTACTCTTGTTCTCCAAATCCATCCATGGGAATCACCAATCAAAAATGGAGTGTTTCATGATGCTAATTATTTACTAATACTGTGAAGTTATGCACTAACATTAAAATATTCAATATATAATATATATGTATATATATATTATACATACACACACACACACACACACACACACACACACACACTTATCATCTAAATATGAAGAGCAATACTACTAGACCTATCTGCTGAACAGTGGCATTCTGGTCTTTCATATTAAGGTGGAAAATAATGCAATAAAACATATGTAAGACTAGGGTTTCCAAGCAAACAAAGATCTCACTGTGACTCCTGGTATTCTTTTACTTCTGTCTCTGTAGATGCAAAGTTCCCTTTGGAGATGGCCTAAAATAAGTAAAGATGAAGAAAACATTCTGTCTTATGCCCCTGGTCCAAATCCGAAGAGAGTACTAATGGTCTGATACAGCATTACAGCAAACCAAGTCTCCTTACTTTCCAGTTCTCTGGAACCATAAATTTGGTCTAATTCTAACTTAGAAGTGTTGAGTCACTGTGGAAAGCCCACATGAGCCCATGGACCACAACCTTTTTCTGATTTTATGATATTTGAAATGGCAAAGCAGGGAGTTTGTGGCCATACCTGAACTGGATCAGAAGCCAGAGTCATGCCCTGACCCCTCCTGCTTTGGTGAGTCATTGGAATAGAGTGGCCATTTAGAGAATTGAGCCTTCCCCTGCCAACCCAAGGAGCTGTGAAGATGTTAGGCCCTTGGCTTTTTCTCTAACCAGTTTTGCACAGTCTTAGCTGTTGATCCATAAGAAAAAAAATGCTTAGGCTCTTACTCTTCTGCATGCTAGATTTTTTTTAGCTTTTAGACAGACATACGGACATTTGCAATGTAACATTCCTCAAAAGAGCACAGAGAAATATTGGTGTCTTGCAGAAAACTGAAGAACACATGTTGAATTCACGTAAACATTCCAGTTGGGGCATTATAAATTTTCTATCTCCATCTTCCCTAATATTGTAAATATGTCAATTATATGGCCACTTAAAGTAAACTATTACATTTCAAAATTCAATGAGTAAATTAAAGAAATCAAAAATTTAAATTAATAAATTACTAGAAGTGGTGTCATATGACTGTCAATTCCAGCATTTGAAATGTAATGGCAGACTCTTTGGAATATACCCAAAGATGTCCAACCATGCCACAGGGGCACTTGTTCCACTATGTTCATAGCAGCCTTATTTGTGATAGCCAGAGCTGGAAACAACCTAGATGTCCCACGGCTGAAGAAGGGATACAGAAAATGTGGTTCATTTACTCAGTGGAATACTACTCAGCTATTAAGAATGAGGACATCATGAGTTTTGCAGGCAAATGGATGGAACTAGAAAATATCATCCTGGGTGAGGAAACTCAGACCCAAAAGGACATGCATGGTATGTACTCACTAATAAGTGGATATTAGGAAAAAATAGCAAAACAAAACAAAACAAAATACAGAATACCCAAGATACAGTCTACAGAACTCAAAAAGCTCAACAAGCTGAAAAGCTGAAGTGTCCAAGTGAGGACACCCCAGTGCCACATGGGAGAGAGAAGAAAGAAATCACAAGTGGGGATGGAAGAAGGAAGGGAGGGATGGAGGGAGGGACCTGGGAGGGAAAGTGGACAAGGGGGTAGTGGGGCGGGGGAGGGAAACCTGATCTGGTATTGGGTGAGGGAAAAAAACTGAAACCCAGTGGGCAGCAGAAAGAATGTAAACAGTCAACCTCAGGATACTGGACCTTTGACCTCCTTCTCTTTTCTAATTGCTCTGACTAGAATCTTGAGTACTATATTGAATAGATAGGGAGACACTGGGCAGCCTTGTCTAGTCCCTAATTTTAGTGTGATTGCTTCAAGTTTCTCTTCATTTAATTTAATGTTGGCTACTGGTTTGCTGTATATTGTTTTTACTATGTTTAGATATGGACCTTGAATTCCTGTTCTTTCTGAGACTTTTCACTCCTGGGCATATACCTAAAAGAAGCTCCAACATATAAACATATAATGAGGACACATGCTCTACTAGGCTCCTAGCAGCCTTATTTATAATATCCAGAAACTGGAATCAATCCAGATGTCCCTCAACAGAGAAATGGATACAGAAACTGTGGTACATTTACATAATGGAGTACTAGTCAGCCACTAAAAACAATGGCTTCATGAAATTTGCAGGTAAATGGATGGAACGAGAAAATATCCTGAGTGAGGTAACACAGTCACAAAAGAACACACATGGTATGTACTCACTGATAAGTGGATATTAGGATACAACTTACAGATGATATGAAGGTCAAGAAGAAGGAAGACCAAAGTGTGGATGCCTCAGTCCTTCTTAGAAGGGGAAAGAAAATAATCAAGGGAAGTAGAGTATAGGCAGGATTGGGGAGGAAGACAGAAGGGGGTGAGGAAAACAGGGGGCAAGATCAGGTGTAGGAGGAGACTAGGGAGATGTATGTTGGATCAAGAAATTGAATTGAGGTGTGTAGCAATAGGAAATGAAGAACTGGGGGTACCCAACAGAAAGTCTCAGACTCCAAGAAAGCAAAAGGCTCTCAGGACCTAATGGGGATGGCATTAGCTGAAATACCCAACAAAGGCAAGAAAGAACCTTTAGAGAGCATTTCCAGAGGTTAGGCACAGCCCACAGTTGAGGGATGAGGCCACCTACCCTTCTCAAAATTTTAACCCAGAGTTGCTCCTCTCTAAAGGAAATACAGGGATCAGTGACTGAAGGAAAGGCCATACAGAGACTGTCCCACCTGGGGATCCACCCCATATACAAACACCAAACCTAGACACTATTGATGATGCCAAGAAGTGCTTGCTGACAAGAGTCTGATATGGATGTTTCCTGAGAGGCTCTGCTAGAGCCTTACAGATGCAGATGCTTGCAGCCAACCTTCAGGACTGAGCTGGGGGACCCAAATGGAAGAGTTAAGGGAAGAACAACAATATCAACCAACCAGACCCCAGGGACTAAACCACCAACCAAAGAGTACACACAGAGGGACCCATGGCTCCAGCTGCATATGAAAATTAACATCCGTATTTTCTTAAAGTTCCCTACCTACTGGAGGAAGTACAACTTTGTAGGCTACCAATTAAATGAGTTAAGTGATTGAATGAAGAATATTTGGATAGCTTTCTTTAAGTAGTTTACAGTGTGAACTTGGAAAACATTCACAACTTAACAGGTGATGACAGGTCAGAAAACCAACCAATCAAAAACATTCAACCAAAGGACCCTTCATGGCACAACTTCATTCTCAATGGACCACTTTCTTTCTCAATTCCACTGGAAAAAAAATCCAGAGTACTAAACATGATTTCCCCTGGTTTATAGTAATAGAACTACACACTGGATGTGGATTCACATCAGTTAACCATTCATCCCTGTTTCAATCTCAGAAGGTGTAGTATCCCTACCACGGACAAGAGTGACTTCCATCCTTCCTGCTCCTCTCAAACACATTTAAGCCAACCATCCCTTCTCTCTAATTCTTCCCTTCCCCCCAGTTTATAAAAGTGCTCAAGTCTCTCGAGATAAATTTCTAAGAAAATCTCCCTCATGTCTGTTCTCTCTGTTCACACACTACTTTTTCTAAATATTTTATCCTCAGGTCCACTAAAGTTCAGTCTACTGCCTTAGCTCCCTTCTCAAGCCACTTTATGTCTTCACAACATGACTAAAGGTGTTCTCCCATATTCAACAAGCCAGAGATCTCTCAGTGTAATGGTCATCAGGCTGTCTCTTTCTTGTGAGATCTTTACTTCTGTCCTCACCGCTATGGTTTCTCTTTCTCTTTAGTCCCTTGCTGCCACCCCTTCTGAGACTAACATGCCTCTCTCTGTGCCTCTCTGTGGCTCCTTGGTTTTCTTCTTGGACTCCTTTCTTCCATCTGCCATTTAAATGTCGATGTTCCCCAGGGTTTTGGCTGTGCTTCTAGCTGCCTAGCCTCCCCTTGCTCCTGACTGTTTTCTAAATTCCAGACTTCCAGTTGCATCTGTGAGCTCCACAACACCTTTCAACAACTACTTTTATTTTCTGACTAAATTAGCCAGAGTCTGTTGCTGTTGCTAGGAACAGAGAAAGGAGGAAATTTGGCTTAAGTGCAAATTGAGTAAAAATAGAACAGGGGATACAGTTGTACATGAGGAGAGTGTGAGTGAACTGGATCCTCCATAATAACTAACAGTGAACAAGAGAGTAACACAGTGAGCACCGCCATGGACACTGAGATGTAGCAATACCATGAACCCACTCTCCTGTGGAACAGAATGCATTCCTGATTTAAGGCCTCAGAGTTAAACAACTATGCATTTAAAAGCACATGTATTGGATTATGAATTTTCGTGTTAGTCCATAGAATGCAAAGCTAAGGAGCATCCTGACATTATGAAATTCACAGCAAGAAAAGAAAACATTTACATCTTCGAGTGAGAATAAACTAGTAGGAAAAAAATATAGCCATAGAGCTGAAGCTTCATTGGGAAATATTGATAGAGGATGTCAATTCCATACATAAGATGACCAGAAGAAGAATGGAAAGGAGCCTGTTCTCAGTCAAGTCAATGGTTTTCGGAAGAAAATGAAGCAGCATGGGGTTGAACGACTGGGGCAGAGGAGGCCATGGGGGGCCCAAGATGAGAATGAGGAGGAATGCTGGTATCTCACAAAGAAGGGTCACGTCAAAGCCAAACCTTCAGCCTTCATTCTCTTTATACATCCAAAGACATAGGAGGCATCTCATGCCAGTCAAAAGAAGAAGATGGACTGGTTTTTAACTGTAAAGAAACATAATCAATACGGAAAAGAACCAGCACAACCAAAGAACATCTTTGAAAAGTACAGACACTCAATGCTTTCCAACGTGTTCACATGATTCAGAAACACACTATTGATAGTTTGCCCAGCTCCAGCAAAGTGGAGAACATTTTGTGAAGGAGGTAACTTCTGAGTCTCTTGCAGTGTGTTGGAAACGGGACTAGAAACATCTCACCCATATTATTGGGGCAGGAATTATGGCCACACAGACATGTTTATATTGTTTTTCTACATCAGTTTTGCTGCTGACCTATTTGTGTTCCTCTGAGCATATTTCCCACAGAAACCATAGTTCCTAAAGCACTCTCTGTTAAAGAGACAAGAGATGGCTCCCTTGAGGCATGAAGATAAGAGAACACAGTAGATCATGAGCTATTCACAGAGCATAGGTAATTCCCTTCACTAAATGGACAAATAATTAAATTTCTGGTTGGACTACAGGAGCAATCACTGGAACATGTGGACTTTTTTTTTTAAACTGGCTCCACAAGTGATGTACAAAAATAACAAAATAAACAGACATAGTCTCAATAATGATTACAGCAGTCTGCATCTATGTTCAGCCATGAGATGCAAAAAGTCCCATCCACAAAGAAATGCTAGTATTTCTTCCATGGGGGCCTCAAACTTCCTGGAGCTCTTTCTAAGTTTTCCTTAAAAAAAAAAAAAAAAAAAAAAAAAATCTGTCCCAACTCTTCGCACTCCTGCTCTTTTTATTTTATTTTACTTTATTTTATTTTATTACATTTCATTTCATTTCATTTTTGAATACTAGAAACTTACCATGAAGCTACTGGCTCAGGTTACCTTCTGATAGCCTATATATATATAGCTTATATAGAACCTTAGGTAAAGCTCACCAAGATGGAGAGACGCTCCTGTGTCCTTAAGGAATCCATATCTCTGAGTTGTTGGTCAGTAGATATAACTGGTAAAGCATGTTTATCTTTTCTCCCAGCTTCAGACAGGAGTCCAGATTCTCACCAGGTTTCGAGCAGCTCCCTCTGCACTGACTACAGCTGCTCTAGTCTTCCTATCCTGATCTTTTCCCGAATTCCTCTAAGTTTGAAGAAATTTTAAAAGATCGATATCTTGCCATATAATCGTAAGGCTTCTTATACCCAAGCAAGTTTCTTTATCCCATTCAAATATCTGTGTAGCGAATTTTCGTATTATACCTTCATATGCAGTCTCTTTCATTCTGAATTTTCAGAACTGGAGCATGTAGTCACTCATTTTTAGCTTCTTTTTTTCCCCTAAGATTGCTCTTAAATTATATGTATACAGTAATTCCAAACCTAAATTAACTATTATGTTTTCTAAAAACATAATCTTTACACTTTGAATCTTGAAACTCAGGAAAAGTGCTTTGGGTTTGGTTTAAATAGCCATGTAAGCCGATCTTCCTAAACTGTGTGAGTGCCTTGGCTGAGGCTCGATCAGCTCTTTTTCCTGGATGGACAGTTCAAAGCTTCTCTCTGTTCAATACAGGAATCAAAAATCTTCCCAGATGATCTTCCCTTATAAGTTGAAAGCAAAGATCCTGTTCCTCACTACATTTTTTTTTCTATAAATCTTTGCATTTTGACCCAGAGAATACTTTAAAGTATCCTTTTATCATTATGGCTCATGTGTCTCAAACTAGCATTTCCTTCTGAAATTCAGAAATGTTCCTGTAATTTCCTCATTTACATAAAAATCACTTAATAGGCATACATATATGCGAAAATACGTTTGAGGACATAAGGGGACAGTTAAGGAGATTTAAACTCTATTGGGAAGACAAATAAAGTCTCGAAATAGAAAATAGTAATTGCAAAAATAGCAGGGAGGTTGAAAAGAATCAGTCTAGTGACTGGCATCAACATGCCTGACCTGAAGCACATAATTGCTGCTTCAAACACTGAGTGACCCAACCATAAGCACAGAGGCTGACTGCTCCAGAGACTCTCTTTTCTGCAGAATGAATGTCCACTCTCTGCTTTGTGAGTCACAAACTTCTGGTTCAAAGTCATGTAGTGGTGTGTCTAATCAGCCAGCACATGATTAGATACTGTTTCCCAGCTCTTTGGGAAAAGTTTCTCAGGAAGGTAAGACATTGGCATTTTTTATTACATAGTTTCTACCATACCACTGGGAGAATAAATCCTGTAGGAAAAAAAAAAGAAAAAAACATGCTTTATGCTCAGGCTATGGGTTTCAGAAGAAGAAGAAGATCTCTTTTTTTCTCTCTCTCAAATTTTATTAAATAGATTTTTCAGTCCCTATCCATATTCCCATTTTTCTTACCTTTCCTTGCTTTAAATATATCTCATTTTCTGTAGCTCTTCAATATTTAAGCCACACACAAATTAAATGCAAATGTATATCTCAACACAAGCTCTAACAAAGACAAAGATAAGGCAAGAACAAATCTACAAACTCCAGGATACAAACCCTCAAGTTTAATTTTATCAAGGTTTTATTTTTTTTATTCATGTTTAATCAAGCATCCAGAACATTGTGAAGTGGAGCAAAATCCAGGCCAACCATGACATGTGTAGTTCTCATTCAGCTGGTTGGTTGGTTTTGTTCCCACTTGTTTTTCATTTTTCTGTCTGTTTCATTGGTTGGTTTTATTTTCTTCTGTTGCTTTGTCTTTGTTTTTGAGAGAGGGTTTCCCTATGTACTCCAGGTTGATCTCGAACCCCTAGTCCTCCATTTGCATATCCGTCGGACTGTAATTACAATGTGTGTCACTACATCTAGCAACGATATATTCTTTATTTACTGGACCAGCAAATGAACTATCACAAAAGAAGAAGGATGGATCATATTTGTGTTTTGTTTCCCTTACTAGTAAACCAAGGATGGAAAATTAGAAGAAAAAGATGGCAGCAAGTGTCCTCAGGGAAATGGGATAGTAATTGCAACAGCTGCTTGGAAACATCAGTCCCAACAGATAATTCCTGAGACTCCATGATCTAATGGTCTATAGCTTCACCCACAGGCATAAAATGCCAGGGTGGGGTGTAATCCACACAGAGTGTAGATAGAGCTACTACACCAGAGTAGTCACCAGAAATTATTTGCCCCAAATTTATTACTTTGAAACCAACAGGTGTCAACTAATTCATAACTTCAGAGGGGAATCCAGAACTGCTGGCAAAAAGCCTTATACCTTCATATTCAACAATTTGTCCCAACCGGGGTCCCCTGCAGCTTCAGAGCTGGCATGCCAGACAACAGCTCAGTAGCAAAAGGCTTTTTCAAACTGCTTTTTTTTTTCCTCTCCGCAGTTAAATCTGAGCTGTAACATTTGGCAGGTTTCCTTGCTAACATTTGGCAATAATTGTTTATCAAATGCTAACAAGGAATGCTGCCAAATGTAACAGCTCCGACTGAACCATCGAAAATATAAAATTGAGGCAAAAGTCTACAGACATGTGCTCTATCCTTTCTGACTAAACCTAGAATAAAATCCTGTGCCCTTGGTCACCTGACTATGGTGGACCACAGCAGGGAGGCCAGAAGAACAGATTCACTTTCTTCTGCACAGCACATCCTAGCCATGGCTTTCTAATGGGAAGAGAGGAGATGGTGGTTATATACTCAGGCATGGTTATCTATAGCAGCCTAGTGACCTCATGCATGAGAACTTCTTCAATCTGGATGCAAATTCTAGAGGATGCACTGGACAACTAAGGCTGGATTACTTTTCATGGGCAAGTCATTTTTTCCATCCTCCTGGTCCCGTTTCTATTATTTCAAGGCCCCTTCAAGACCTCATTCTGTGTCTACTTGGTCCCCCTTTTCTTCCTCGTGTGTGTTCCCCATTTACCCTCCACAATCTTTGCTAAGCCAAATCTTTAAAAGACTCTCTAAAGTTCCACCTCCTTTGTAAAAAGCTTTTTTTTTTTTAACTACACCTTGACGATGATTATTTTCTATTTCTCAGGTTAGTTTTCTTTTCCATCTTTATTGCCTGGAGTTGTTTTGGCATTTGGTGCTATTCTTCACCACATGTAGGAAGCTGAGAGTCTTGATATTTTTACAAGGCTTTTGAAAGCAGCCTCTGGCTGTGTAACTCTCCCAAATCTCCTGACATGGAGCTATATAAAATCCTCTACCTAATGACTTGAGTGAAAGCTTGGTACCTGATATAAGTCAGAGAACACAAGATCATCAAGGTATTTGGAAGTGCTCTCTCACACTGGTGTCTAAAGGGCTCACTCACACACATACCTAGTTATGAACTGTCCCCAGGAATTTTAGTACATGCTTTATAAATTTGGCTAGCTAGCCATATCTGAAAGGAAACAAACATCACTTCTTCAGAAGAATTCTGTGATTCAAATGTGTAAACATGGAGCCGTATTCTCTTGAGTCTGAGCTCCCTTCTGTATTCTTTGGAATGCAGAAACAGCAAGGACACTGCTATATTCACCTCTTCTCAGAAGCCACACAAACATTAAATAATAAAATAACTCAATATTAGTTGAGGTATTTAAAAAGGTACAGTTTCCTTTTTGTGCTTATGAAAACAAATTTTCACGTAGGATTGGCTCTAAGTGACCTTGAGAATATATTCTATTTTATAAAAATATAAATGGCACAACAATTCTAGACACATGTAGACTATACACTAGAGGACTTGGAGATCAGCTTGGGGCAGATTAGAAAAATAATTAGAACCAGAGAAATATGTGTTCATCTCTCTTTCTAGTTTAGATCTAACACAAAATAACACATCTCAGTCCTCGGTTGTATTGTCAGTTTTCCACCTCATACCTGAGTACGAGATCATTTTTATTAGGTTCTAAGTTATTCAGATCCATGTATATGGAAAATAAGGATAATTTATGCCTTCCTTGATCTAGGTCAAAGGCTCCTGTCAGTTTCTCTTCACATGTATGAGCAGGGTGTTTCTTTATTTAGGAAACCAAGTCAGAAGAGCTCTAAGAAGGTAGGAGTCATCTCAGGACAGGTGATGATAATTTCTAAATTTTAAGGATTTTGCTTAACTGTCTACATAGTTCTGCACTAACCTGAATAGTTACTGGGGATAAAAGTTGGTTTCCTTTACCTGCATAAGGAGAGAATCAGGTATGCAGTTTACCTTAGGATTTTCTAAACCATTATTAGACATGGGTCATACCTGGCTGCCTGTCATATAGATACCTGCTCTGCCTTTAACAACCTTAATTCTCCATGAGCAAGGCAACATAAAACCATAACTGGCCAGAAAAGTGAATCTTCACATAAAGGCTTTTTTTTTCTGCTAAAGCACCTAATTTGAGCAAGATTCTTCAAATTAGTGGCAATATTGAGTAATTAAAACTTGTGGGGACTTGAACTTTCTCACATTTCTGTATGTTACATTTTTCAGTGTAGACATCTATGATGTAATTTCTTCCTGAACCTCTTGAACCTAACGAAGTCTGGCTGATGTGTGGGCTCTCACACACCACACTGCCTTACTGGGACTGGAGGGTAGAGCCTGTGCTAGCCTGCTGACACCTGGGGATTTAAAAAGAGATCATCACAGTTTTCCAAGCCACCTCTGGTGGGAAGAGCATCTCCTCATTATTTTTTCAGCAGATGTCTCAAGAAAACATATTTTACTATTTATGTTAGCCTCCTGTAAAACATCTGAGAAAACTAGGAATAACAATGAAAAATGATTGTTCAGAAAATCAAGTAAATCCAATAATATTTCTGACAGAATTGATTACAATAATGTCAAACACCCCTCTTCTCTCCTTTGAAAGTTATTTCAAACATAAAGATAATGAAATATGTTGCCTGTCACTTGTAAATTGTGTGCTGAAAGTCTAAAGAGATAATTTAAAGATTTCCAGGTAGAACAACGTACAGATTATATTGTATTTGTCAAAGAAATATATTAGCTAGGAACTTTCGACTGTAAAGTTGGGAAACCAAAAGGAGGAGCAGATATTTCAATTATAATATGAAATTTTTCGTGAGTCACAATTCCTGAGTTGCTGAGGCTTTAGTGGTACATGTGGTGTGGATGAACTGAAGCTGACATTTAGGTAACACTACTGACATAATCTTGATATATTTATTGTTAAAGTGGTAAAGCATAATGGGTCAGGAAATGTGTATTAGTATTAAAAATCTGAGAGCTAATTTCAAGTCCTGCACTCCCTAGCTATGGCATCTGAGAAAATAACATAATTCCCTTAGCCTTCTATTCAGTATCTGTCATTGGTTTTGGATGTAATGGTGATTTTGTTTTGTCTCAAAAAGAGTCTTGTAAGCATAGTTCTTCAAGCCTTTTTTCAGCTTAGCTTCATGTTATTTGTATTAGTGTGGAGTGGGTGGTATCTGAGTGCACACACGCATGCATAATTCATGCTAGGTCATGTGTGTGAAAGGCAGAGGACAGTAGATCCAGGTATCAAACTCAAATCATCAAACATGTGCAGTAAACACTTCTTGCTGAGCCATCTCTCTAGGCCCTTGCTTTGCCATTTTAATCCCATCATTACATAGTACAGTCACATCTGTATGAATGAGCTCCACGTTTCTGGCATCTAACAACTATGAATTGAAAATATTTGATTTCCAGCAGGTTCTAAAATGTAAAAATGGAATTTACCTAATGCAGAGCATAATGGTACACTGATATGCATGAAGTGATGGGTAGTAATACAAATGTCTGACCTTTCACAGGCCCTCAGCTTCTTTCTGAATATTTAAGCATCATTTACCTACTAAATACATAGGCCTTCAAAGGTTGTATAGTACTATGCATGTACAGAACATTTTCTTGTCATTTTTTCCCTAAAATATTTGCAAACTACTTACACAAATAACAATTGCACTGGGTTTGGCATAATTCATTCAAATATACAAAATGATGTGTGTAATTAATATGTGGATACTATTGTACTCGTTTTCATAAGGAACAGCAGCATGATTGGAGCTTTTATAGAACCAGACTTCCATGGAACAAATGTATGTTCACCTGATAATCTTCCTTCTACACCGATGTCTCATGAACAGTGATAAGAGATATAGTTTCTTAATTCTATACTAACAAATCATTTTATTTTCTGTCATTCCCAATACATATAAACACTTCTTGGGGCCATCTCTCTCAGATGGCAAAGTACTTCATAGACTAAATAATTATATATCATTAAGCTTTTATACAGATGAGGAAACTAGGACTCTGAATCCTTTAGTAAAATCAATCCTTTCAATTACTAAACAGAGGAGCACAGATGTGATAATCCACCTTTCCTCTGTCTGGACCTCATTGTTCTGTTGAGCCTAGAACTGCATGAGATATACTCTGGAAACCCAATACAAATGCTTTTCCCCAAATTTTTCAAAGCAGACTTTCCTTCTACAGTAGTCTTCATGGCAACCAACAAGGGCTATAGTTGGAGTCCTTTGAAAACCAAGCACAGACATTTAAGCCATTAAGCTATTATTACCTCTGAAAGTCTGAAGCTCCACCCTAGGTATCACTGGACACTTCTAGAAACAATGAATTTGTCACGAGGGGCAACTAAGAGGAAAATAGTGAGTTGGCCAGGCAAGTATCTGGTGACTAAATGACAGGAAAGAATAAAAGGTTTCTTAAGGAGTGAAAGGAAATAAACTAGGAAGCAGTGGGACATGTTGGGTAGTATGGCTAGTTTGTGTACGTACACGCATGCATTTTCTGTTAACAACAAAAGGTACCATGCATTCTAACCTCTCCAACATGATGCTTCATTGCCCAGCTTTCCCTCCTACATATATTAAGTTGGATCTCCATTTTAACACATTCACCTATAATATTAATATCAAGAATATTACTAATATTCTTCAATGGTAATAGTTGGTAATAGCTATGTGTGCTTCTCATTGATAGTAGCTGTCAATTATTTTGTATGAAATTCTTAATATCCTTAGGCAGGTCAAGAAAAGCCTGGACTCCTCCACCACATTTTCCAGATGAGGTCATTGGAACAGATAAACTCTGTGTGCCTCCTTGGGTCATCACAAGAGCTGTGACTGCACAGGTCTGGAGATCTACTCTTTAGGTGTCTAGGATGTCTTCTTACTCTATAATTACAAACATTTAGTAGTTCTACTTACAAGTTGTTTTAATTTGAAAGCATTTTAAAATCTATCAAATGTCTGGTGTTCTCCAGAGAGGGCAGAAAGTAGGCATAATGCAAATTTTGCATAGGGTTTTCTTTTCTTTATAATAAATTCTTCAGTTAATATAAGCAGACAGGTCACTTAATAGCCTTCATATGCTTATTTTAAAGATTCAATTCTTCCCACTTTTAATAAAGTTCTATAGATTTTTTAAAAAGAAGAAGAAAAACACTATACTGAAAATACTTAAAGGTCAGTCTCCAAATCTGATTAGTATCCCCACATGAGTACCTCTACTGATTTCTTGGCCTAAGATTGGCTCCATTTACCCTGCTTCGAGGCTGACTGTCAACACCACTCAAGTTGTTGATGTGTGCAGGTCGACTGTGAAATCATGGTGAGCCCATAGTGTACTGAACAGTATGACCTGCTATTTATTAAGCAACCGTAGTATTTTAACATTGACCTGACTAATAAAAATCATTCTGAAGGAATTTTTTTTCTGCTCCTTTGCTATTCAAATATAAGAAGGGGTAACTCCAAGAAGAGATTATTTCACTGGAGAATCTATGATTCATATTCAGAAAGGCAGCATGAACTGATTGTAGATATTTAAAAAACATAACAAAATATGGTGCTGCTGTGACTGTGTTTATGACAAAACAGGGTTTGTCTGTAAAACCCTGAGTTCCTTTAATATAGGGAGAGGAATAGCAATCAGTATATATTATGTGAAAAAATATTTTAAAATATATTTTCTATTAAAAAAATAGAATTACAGAGTCCCTGGGAAATAAACATTGAGATGCTACATGCAATCAACAACTTTGGTCAAATTAATAACCATTTGTTAAGATAATTAAGAAGCCTATTTGGTTCCCCTAGCTACTCACTGCCCATGGAACAGAATAGGATTTCATTATACTTTCCTTGTGAAGTCTTATATTTCTTCTAGTTATGAAATTGGGCTTTTCAGGCAAGGCCTCAAGTGGACACATTGGGGCACTAACACATTCAAAAAGCATCAACCGACAACTTGACCCACTTTCAGAATGAGCTGGGTCCAGAACCTTGCATGTTTGTCATCAGGGAGACCAAAGACACTTTATCCAGCAGCTAATGGGAACAGAGGCAGAGTCACACAGCCAAACATTAGGCTGAGCTCACGGTGTCCTGTAGAGGACAGGGAGGTAGGACTGAGGAAGCAGAGGGATCAGGAATAACATGAGAAAGTGGATCACAGAATCAACTAACTAGAACTCACTGGAGGTTCACAGAGATCAGGGAGCCTGTAAAGATGTGAACTGGGTCCTCTGCATATATGTTATGGCTGAGTTGCTTGGTGTTCTTGTGGGACTCCTAACAGTAGAGCAGGGGCTGTCCCTGACTTTTTTGTCTACTTGTAGGACCCTTTTCCTTCTATTGAGTTGGCTTGTCTGCCCTTGATGTGATGATATATGCCTGGCCTTACTATAGCTTGTTATGCTGCCATTGGTTAATGTCCCTGGAGGCCAGCTATTGTCTGAAGGGAGGAAGAGAAGGGGGTGGTTCTTGGAGAAAGGGAGGGTGGGAGTGGGAAGAAACTGGGGGAGAGGAATTGCAGTCAGGATGAAGGGTAAAAAAATTTAAAAAACAAAAGAAATGTGTTTTTTTAGGCTTTTGAGAGGGTGAAGCTAGAGGATGGGAGGCTCTGGGGAGACTGGGAAGTGGGGGTGATTGGGGTGAATTATTAGAAATTCACAAAGAATCAATAAAAATTATTGCGCTGGGAAAAAGAAAGAAAGGAAGGAAGGAAGAGAGAGGGGAGGAAGGAAGGAAGGAAGGAAGGAAGGAAGGAAGGAAGGAAGGAAGGAAGGAAGGAAGGGAGGGAGGGAAAGGGAGAAAGAGAGAGAAAGAAAGATCCAAAAGGAATATACTGGCATAACGCACAGGCTGAGGAATTGTGAATTATTTCATAACCTCCCTATGCTAAGAGGGACTTCATCTTTAAAACTTTTTTTTTAAGAACTAGCCTTCCTTATATCAGAAGGCTAGTTCTTAAAAATGCAATTTCCATAGGAGGGAAGCAACTGACGCTCCTAACTAGCTATGACACCTGTGAACCACAACAATAAAAAGCATGACACAGTAACCTACAGGTGAGTAGTGGCACTCATACTTTGGTGGTAGCCAACAACTCTCTTATTGGACTTACAACCCAGTCACCAAGAAGAAAACCATGCCTGGTACTGGAGACCCAGGAGAAACAATTCCATAGCAAGCTCCCTGGACCCTGTCTTATTCAGTCTTCCTACCCCCTTCTCAACAATTCTTGAGCCTTGGCTATGGGACCTGTTTTCCAGATGTATCCACTGGGGCTGGACTCTACAACTACTATGCATTTTACTAAACCACTTTACTAAACAAACATATCCCTGACTACATTCTAAATACACACACACACACACACACACACACACACATAACTGTTGTCCTCACACCTCATCAAGGAAAGTTCTCTTTGCAGCAGACATAGAAACTTTACAAAACACCATAACCAATCAAAATCCACATGTACGTATGTATGTATGTATGTATGTGTTAGATGTATACAAGTATATGTATGTAACAGCAATTAAATGAGAACTAGCCATGAATTGAAAGGGAGCAAAGATGGATATATGGGAATGTTTGGGAGGAAGAGAGAGAAGAGGAAAATTATGTCATTATATTATAATCATATAATAATTATATTATAATTGACTGACTTCTTTCCTTACATCAAGTGGTCTTTGTGTCCCCCAATACCTGGATGGTACTTTCAGGTTGCCATTTCTGTCTCCCAACCTTCAATGGAAGGTAAAGACCGCTATTAGGCTTCCACAAGAGTTCACTGGCAAATTTAACCCAAGGAACCGGCTCTAATTAGATTAATTTGAAGATATGAATGTAGGCCATTCTGTTGAGATGGCCAATTAATTCCAAAGATCTGCCTCTGCAGAAGGACAAAACTCCACCAGAAAATAAATCCCCTTTCATGCTGCTCTTCGCCAAGAGCAGATGTCTGGGCATATGAAAACATCGTGGGTATTTTTACAAATGAGATCTTTCTTTCTTCAGGCAGTACTGCAAAGCCTAGCTGAGAGAGATGATTAGGATCTGTGTTGTGTTTACAGCACTCTTCCCACAGCTGCCTGAGCAGACACTGCGACCTTGTTGTATATGGAGTACGTCCTCGGTGTGCTGTTGCAGGAGCTTACAACTTGTTGGTCTTAAACAATGAACATGGTCTCAATGTCTCTTTTTTTTAGAAGCAAGTTCACTCAGCCTCTGATTATCTTCACACTGATGCCGGTCTCTTCCCACTTTCCTCTCTCCTCTTTTTCTTATAAGCACTGCTACCCTCCACTAATACACCATCTGTATTGAATTTGTCAAGCCATTTTCCTACCTAATGCTCTACATCAGCATTTATTTGGACGAGGCTCTGGCATAGCCGTGCTCACTTATGGTAGCAACGGTTACTTACCTTAGAGTTCATTAGGTGGTAATCCCAAGCACTCAGTACGTATGCATTATTTAGTGTTGCCTCTCTCCTTGTAGTGCACACCAAATTGCCTATTACCTGAGATGAGAAAAATATGTGAAACCTGAGTACTAACTCCCAACACACATGCTCCAGCATACTCATCAGCCCCGTCCTCAGACACTGGCTGTCACTGCTGCAGAACATGGCTGGGATTTGCTTGTTTTAGTCCCTTCTCTTTACTTGCAGAATAATGACTGAAAGACTTATAACCCTGAAGTGTAACGTAATGTTTCCTCTCCCCTGTTGTATTTCAGCTCCGACTTCCTCGCTGAACAACTCTTCCCTTAATAACTGTCTAAGTCTGGAAATTCTCCATTTTTCTCCCCAGCTGCCATCTCCCATTACTGATTTTTTTAACTTCTCATACTAGATCTATA
>LR749593.1:1543932-1565938 GCA_902729485.2 Mus minutoides | reverse complement strand
TCTTTTCTAGATCCTTGAAGAATTGAGTTGGAATTTTGATGGGGATTGCATTGAATCTGTAGATAGCTTTTGGCACGATAGCCATTTTTACTATATTGATTCTGCCAATCCATGAGCATGGGAGATCCTTCCATCTTCTGAGATCTTCCTCAATTTCTTTCTTCAGAGACTTGAAGTTCTTGTCATACAAATCTGGTCCCTGATTTTAGTGGGATTGCTTCCAGTTTCTCTCCACCGTTCCTTTTTCTTTCCCTCCTTTCCTTTGCCTGCTTGCTTGCTTGCTTCTTCTGCGTTTCCTTCTCTTAGTATTGTTGAAATCCTGTTTTTAGATTCACATCAAAGTACTGCTAATACTTGTCACTGAATGATACTACAGTCACATTTCTAAATTGCCCGTTTATTTCCATGTGGGGATTTAAAATATGAAATTTCCATTGAGACACTGAGATACCATAATGGGCGTATTCTAAAGGTATTGCCATGTCATTCCTAAGAATCTTGATACAGCTTCTGATAAAGGGTTCTTGAAAATGTTATGGGATTCAAAACTCTACATTCACACTAGGAATGCTAGATTTGTCAAGTTTCTAAACCTATAAAGAAAAGGATGTGTGAGGAGCATTATTCTACAGGGACAGGCACTAATGTAGCCTCCTTCCTCAAGGATGAGTGAAGACATTCTCTCTGCAGTCTAATTTAAGCTTTCAGAGAGGAACAACAATGTGATTGCTATGTGTCACCTGAAACTTGAAGGACAAGTGGGTCTGCATCTGATACATGCTTGCAGACTCTAATGGAAAGAGTCTTAGCATGAGGCACAGATAATAAAACAGATGGTAAGGGCACACGACATGAGCCTTTCTCTGCTGGTTGTAAGACCAAGAAGTTTATCGCTATGGTACAAGCTAGACAGAAACTAGTGACAACTTGGAAGGCCAAGTTGACCCCAAGTGATGTAGAATAATTAGAACAGTGACTAGAAAACACATTGCCCAAGTGTCCAATGACCCATGTCTTGGGAAGCAGGGTCAGTGGTTTCCAGTGAAGATGTTCGAAGAATGAACATATTCTTTTCAGAGGAGGAAGTTCTCTGCTGTGTGTCAAATTGGATAAAGCTAAAAGATAATGTACTATGTGACATAAGCCAGGCACATGAAAAGAGATATGTTCTCACTTATAGACAGAATCTAAGAGTCAGTTACAGACATACTGGATGGAATTGAGGCTGATGGAAAGTGAGGAAGGGAAAGAATAGACCTAGGCAACAAAGTATACAATGTTTAAGTTAAGTTTCTATAACCTGCTGTACTGCTTGTAACCATGTGTCACATATTTCATAATTTCTACTGTAGATTTTTGTTGTTCACACTATACATACACACCATCATGTGTTGGTGAGGTGACTGGTCTGTTTAGTTTGGTCAAACTATTAATCTACATCAAAGCATCATGTGTTACTTCATCACTTAACTTCATTATTTTGTGCTCATTGAAAATAAATGGTTTTCTAAGGTCAGTAAATGGGGGAAAATAGACTGACACTCTCAATGTGACACTATATTCGTCTTAATCCAGGTGTTCTGTATAGTTTTATGTCAACTCGATATAGGAAAGAGTGATTCAAAGAAGGAACCTAAGTTAAGACAATGCCTCTTTTGGATTGACCTATGGCTAAGTTTGTAATGCATTTTCTTATTAATGATTGATGTGCAGAGACCCACTGCACTGTAGGTAGTGCCATTCCTGGGTTAGTGGTCCAGGGTGCTATAAGAAAGCAGGCTGAGCAAGCCATGAGGAGCAAGCCACATTAGTCAAAAGACGATACTGGAGACATAATCAAGGACGGAGGTCTAAGGACGGAACTTAACGACAGGACTGAAGGAAGGGATCCACTTCTTGATGTTGGGTATTCGACTAAATTTGGTGAGGGCGGGGTACAAAGAAAACCAGTAGTACAATTGTGTTCTTATCTTTGGGATTGATTGTATCGTTCATTCTGAATAAACCCCAAAATAAGTAGAACTTTGGATTGTGTGACTTTCAACACAAGGTTAAAGGTGTGTGTGTGTGAGTTTGCAGGCAGGGTTAGAGGACTAACATCTCCCTACTGAATAAATTTTGTTAGTGTAGTAAGAAACAAAACAAAGCTGCTTTCAATTACATCCTGAGAGTCTTACTGAATAGACCAGTTATACTTTTTAAAATAGAGGAGGTTGCTGCAGGGAATATATGATTATTTTTCTCAATAACTTATAAACAGCCTCTAATTCATAAATTTGCTAATGGGTCTTCTTGCCAGAATTAACAGTGGAAAAAATATCTTTGTTTGGCCATTAGGTTTAATTTAGATATACCCCTACAGTTACAAAAAGCATTCGGAGGACAGTCAAATGGCTCTAGACTTTATTAAAACAACACTTTAATAAAACATCTTGGAGGCAGGGCCCTTTTGAACAGAGAATGATTGCAATGCCTTCAGAGCTTATCCAACTCTTGTCTCTCTTCCCAGTTCATCTGCTCTGCATCGTCTACCTATTTTGTCTTTCACTGATAACAATATACTGTCGCGAGCTTTGCTCAATGCTCGTACTCCTACAAATCCTCGTATTGGGCAGCTAGAATGACTGAAAGCTGCCTCTCCAGGGTTAAAAATACAGGACTAGAGCTGGTTAATGGGAAAATTCCATTGAGAAAAAGAACAAAGAATTACATGGTGGGAACAGAGAACTTTAAATGATTAACTCCACTTAGAGAACCAAGGAATAAAAAGCCCAGAACATGAGATCTTGTGTTTTAAATCTTGACAAGTGAGTCTGGGTTCATCAAGGAAAGGATGAAAATTCGTATTTTTCCATTAATTTGTTCACTTTACAGCCTGATTGAAGTCTCTCCTGCCTCTTCTTCCAACCCTGCCTTTACTCCCCTCTCCCCGCTTCACTTCCCCTTTTCTGCTTAAAGGATTCTGTGAATGGGGGACCCAGAGAAAGAACGTGGATATTCTTTGCATCAGATAGGATCTAGAAAATAACAGTTCCATGAAGCAAATCTTGAAATGACAATGATCACATGAGTTATGTTGTCTATCCTGCTGTGTGGATATTCTATCTGTCTTGTAAAGGAAGAAGATATTAAAAACATCCAAAGGCTAATTTTCATCATTGATTTGATATGACTGAGAGGCACATGGAAGGACTAGTAAAACATACATCTAAGTATTTCTTTGAGAGCATTTCCAGGCACCATTGACCTGAGGAATAGCAATGAGGGGGATCTGCCCTGAATGTGGGATGCAACATTAAATAGGGAAAATACCTGTGTAGAACAAAAGAAAAGAAAGAAAGCTTGATGATTCAAGCATTCTCTCTCTCTCTCTCTCTCTCTCTCTCTCTCTCTCTCTCTCTCTCTCTCTCTCTCTCTCTCTCTAACTCTTGAGTGCCACAAAGTAGTAGTCACATACTTCTGCTGCCATGATGTTCTACCCCATAACAGGCCCACAACAACAGAACTAGCTAACCATATACCCAAAACCCTAAAACGAAAGCAAACCTTGCCTTCTTACAAATCATGCCCAGCAGGTGCCCTATTACAGCGATGTAAGCTTAACTAACCCAGACTGTAACTGGGTGACAGTGGACTGCAAGTGGGAAGAGTGGTGATGGCTCTCATCCATGACTAACACCCAAATCTTCTCATTTCTTGTCCTAGTTTCATTTCTGTCGCTGTGATAACATACCACGACTAAAAGCAACTTGAGTGATAAATGGCTTTATTTCTGCTCACGCACTCAGCTTACAGCCCCATCATAGCAGGGCAGTCATGACAGGCAGCTGAAGCAACTACTCATATCAACAACCAAACATGGAAAGAAAAAAAAGTATATATTCATGCTTTTTGCTCTATTCTTATACCATCCATGGACCTAAACCATGGATTAGTGTTGTTTACATGGGGTCTTCTCACATCAGTTAATGAAGTCATAAGAATCCCCGCCCACAGACATGCTCACAGGTCAATCTGACTTGGCAGTCACTCATAGAGAGGCTTTGCTCAGGTGACTTAACATTGAATCATATTGGCAAACTAACCACCTCACCTTTTCTGGAGAACATGTAGAAGTGATATCAGACAGTTTGGGATATTAGTAAAAACCGCACATTGGTGTCTGCCTCAAGTCTAACTCAGGAAATATTCTAGTTTCTGACTAACATGCAAAAGAACAGAAGGAGTGCTCAGTGCTGGAGAGGACAGTGTACATTCTCAAGGATAATACTGGGCTTTTATTACAGTTCTCATGGCACTAGTACAAAGTATAGACTCTAAAATACAAAATCTGGCACTGTCTCCATGTGATAATAATATACTCAAAGGCATCCCGAGAGTTGTGTCTTGAATTTTTATGGTTTATTGCGTCCCTTACAGTTTTGTATCTTTGTCCATAACTCTTGTACTTTGGTGTTATGATTTGTAATTTCTTTGAATTTTGTTTATGTCAAGTCTTGTCAACAAGGACAAACTTTTGTTCTACTTTTTATGAGTTCACAGACTCACTGAGCATTACCAGGGTGTTTTCTTTAGTGTGTCAAAAGGGCATACTTTTGAACCCTCCAGCTCCTTCAATTTTTATTTATTAATTATTTGTAATAATACTCTAAATGTGAGCTTTGTTAAAGCAAGGGAGATTTTTCTCATATTGCCACATAGTTCCTACAATTCTATTTTTAAGTCTATAACAATCAAGCAATTGTATCTCTTTTATTTATTAAAGTCCCTTATTGTGACATAGTTGCATTTTTATGATTTTTCCCACTCTAAGTAATGTCAAAATACTTTTAAAAGTATTTTTCAGACTTAGATTTTGGTAGGCCTGAGTTTGATCACAGACTCTGTTGTTTTCAGTGACTTTGAGGAATCATGTAACTTTAAAAATGTAGGCATGGACATGTTTTGTACATGTATAAACAAGTACATGCAAGGTGGATAGTAGGCATCTTTCTGTATCATTCTTCATCTTATCTTTTGGAACATGGTCTTTCATTGAACCTAACATTAACTTCCTGTCTAATCTGGATGGTCAGTGATCTTCAGGGATCTGTCTTTGACTTTAGAGCATTAGAGTTACAGGCAAGTGTAATTATGCCCTTTAAAAAAAAATGTAGGTGTTATGGATCTGATCATTATGCTTCATGACGGATGGTTTAACTTCTGAACAGTCTCTGTAGTCCCAAGTTAAGCAGTTAAACTCCGCTTTACTATACTCTTTTTGTGAAGATGTAATGTCAGAGTTATTATATTCACAGGCATACTATCACTTTTGTTGTTCCTATGATGGAATCTTTAGCAGAAAGCAATTAATGGGTCATTATTTTGGTTCATCATTTTGGAGTAGGTGCAGTTCAATTTGAAGATAAGGTGGCAGAAACAGGAGGAAGGTGGTCACATTGACTCGGTGCACAGCAAGAGGAATAGAGCAAACAGGAAGTTGGCTTGATCAAGAAAACTAGAAGCTCTGTTCTCAATGTCCCACTGTCTCTACTATGGCTCTATCTCCTAAGGGCCTTTCATTCCCCTCCTCCCCCAAAGCTTCATCATCTGTGGAACAAATCTTCACACACACAAGCCTGTGTGGGACATTTCATGCTCAAAACATACACAGAGTTTTGGAAAAATTGAATCCCGCAAATAGTTCATTCATTCCAAATATATTTATTGGACACTTATTTTATGGTGGATACATACTCTTAGGATGCTAAATTGAAGTAAACAAAGAAACAGAAAATAGTGAAATAGACCATATAACTATCTTGCTGTGTAGAAAGGACATGAATTCACCTTTTTTTTTTTTTTTTTTTTTTTTTTGAGACAGGGTTTTTCTGTATAGCCCTGGCTGTCCTAGAACTCACTTTGTAAACCAAGCTGGCTTTGAACTCAGAAATTCACCTGCCTGTGCCTCCCAAGTGCTGGGATTAAAGGCATGCACCACCACCACCCCCCGACAATTTGCAAGAATTCACCTTTGACTTCTCTGATTATATGACTTGAAGATATACCTTAGGAAAGTTTAGACAAATGCTTATATTTTTTAAATTATGTAGGCACATGTAACTGTAACCTGTTCTGCTGAGCAATAATCTCTATAACATCTCTTCAGTAGTTAAATGATGAAATTTCAAAGTAATCCATGCAATTTCATTACACATTGGTTGCAGAAAATACATCTTGGAATGGGTTATTTGACAATTAGCAATCTAAAAATAATATGCCACAAACTATATTCTCAATAAATAGCTACAATATTATGTAATCATTTCTTTACACATTGAAATCTGGGGTGTTTTTAGCCCTGAAGCTATCACTTAAATTATCTTTAATTTAGCATAATTTTCTTCATTTTCCTGCAGAATCTTCTCTAGAATATCAATATTCCCAAGGACATGAAATACCACTGCAGTAGCTATTTAACTTTGTTCTCAAGTTCTTGGACTCACAAAACTCATTTTATTATTTAGATATTAATGATGATATCACTTGTAAATTCACATTCATATACATATCTCTCTTCATATTGTTAAAATATATGAAACACAGATGGTGATAACAAAACTGATGTTAGCTGACATAAATAGATAGTTGTCAGACAAATGTGCAATCTTGCTCTCTAGTCTGAAAAATCCAGGGATAGGGTTTTTTAATCTAACCAGTTATTCTTTTATAGTGCTTTGTCCCTGTCAGACAGTCAAGGGATGCAGACATTTAAATAAGGTTAAAATAAGGACACTTTGTATGCTCAAAATGAATTCCAACAAAAATTAATGTATCAATGTTCCCAGAATGCATACACATGCAACAACATAGGAACTGTATGTAGATGGACGTTACTATTGTCAAACATTGCCAGATTGCCTATTCCTTTTATGCTTCATTTCAGTAATAGAAGAGAATGCCGGTAGTGTATGTAGGATGGGAGTAGTGACTGGTAAAGTCTGCCTGAGTAGTGCCTCTCCATGAATCATCCCTTCCAAATGACACCCTAGTGAGAAAGACACTCCCCCACACCTCCCAAGCCAGTGCTGTCTGCTGTCCCCATGCACTCCTGTATTTTCTTCTTCTTATCATCTGCAGAGAAATCTAAGGAACTTAACCATGACCTCTTTCCTCTTCAATGTTTGTGGCTTCTTCACTGAGTCTGTGCCTGAATTGTTTAGCTATTACTGTGGCAAAATGCGCAGCAAAAGAAACTTAAGGGAAATGAAGTTTGTTTTGACTTCAAGATTCTGGTATGATCCATCTTGGTGTGTCCAAGTTACAAGAACTGGTGCCAAACTAGTTCACAATCAGCAAGTAGATCATTCCATCTCTCACTTAACCAGTCTAAGATTCCAGGAGTATGGTGTCCTCCCACCAGTGTACAGGCCTTTCCATCTCATGGAAGAAAATCTAGATAACGCCCCAGAAGCTCATCATCAAAGTGGCTCTAGATTCTGTCAAGTTGATGACTAACATTCATTATCACAACCTGAAAATATGGGTACATATTCTTCATTTAAACTACAATCACTTGCTGCTTCTACTCCTTCAATCTACTAGCACATGTTCTCCCAACATTTTTACAAGATTCACTTGCATTTTAATCTGGACTATCAACAATATGGTTGAACAACACATAGCTTCACTAATATATTTAATACTGGGTATGGTGGGGCATGGTTGTACTCATTTACTGAATGCAATAACCTATCAACTCTTTTTGTGTTTCCTTTAAGATTACAACCATTCTAAAAACTTTACGTTAGGCTTCGATTTCTCTTTGAAGAATTTTACTCTTCCAACTTTTCAATAGAGTATTCCAGATTAGAATCAAAGTATAGTATATCATGTCATTCTTACATGTAAACTCAGTCCTTAGGCCATGTTATGCGTAGATATTTTCTAATACAGAACGAATCTGTGGTAAGAAGATGATGCTGGGTGAATTTCCAGCACAATAAACGTTACTAGGAGAAGAGGAGGCATATAATATAGAGAGCTGAAATTTGAGAAACAGGCACAATGAAAGTAGCTTAACATGAGTGTTTCAAAATTTCAAAGAGTCGTTAACATATGGTTTCAGATATGTGTATGTATATGTGTGTTTGTGTATGATCCATGCATATGTGAGAGTGTACATGTATGTATGTGTATTTGTGAGTATGTGTGTGTGCACATACATACACACACACGTGTGTGTGTGTGTGTGAGAAGAGAGAGAGAGAGAGAGAGAGAGAGAGAGAGAGAGAGAGAATGACAGGACATTCCAAGAAGCTGAAGCAACATGAAAAAGATTTAAAAGGAGATGAGCGTGAATCTGAGTAAGGCAGAATTCTCACACAAACTCAAAACAATTTTCAATACCCCCCAAAATTCTTTCAATATTAAAATTACTATAAAATCTCTTCTTAAATCACTTTCTCTCTTCTGCTTTACTGTTTCCTTTGCAATATAAGGGAAAATTCTCTGCTTTAGAACTGAAAAATCTATCTACTGATAGGAATACATTCTTGTAGGAAGAATGTATTTTAGACATCCCAATGATGCTACTTTGTTAATAGTTAAACCCATGGGAAGGTATGAAACTCTTTATAAAAGTATGAATACTAGATTTCTCCCCAATCAAGTGAATTTAATCATTCCGAGCCTCAGCTTGGGAACTGGATAGTTTCCCAGGATCACCAGGTGATTTGAATATACCACCGCTTGTCAATGTTCTCATCACTGCAAAATTGCATCTAATGTATTCCTAATCTGTTTCAACAGAAAAAATGTCAAATTAATCTTTCAAAGAACAGTACATTAATCATGTCTGATATTGAGAACTTTTAATGTTCAGCCAACCAGATTGAAGGCAATGGGAACTTTATTGCACACTTTCTGCATCTCCAAATTCCATACAATTTTGGCTTCTGACAAGTCTTCCTTCCATTCTTCATTCTCTCCTTCCTCCATTCAGTGAGATAATTGGCAAACCTTCCGCATCTATGTGTCAGTATGAGATTATTGATATAACTTAACTCTTCATTGTTTTTATCTTTGAGAAATGATCAGACACATGGAACACACAAAATTACGGTCATCATCAGTATTAAGACTGAATATGAGGCTCTGCAAGAAGCTAGCTAAGATGACCTGTCTAACTCAATTAATTTTAAAGTGAAACATTTCTAAAGATTCCTCACATAAAATGTCAAGAGTAGAGGAGATTTTCAAAAGTTATGCAGATAACTTAACTTGTGGTGGCGAAGTTAAAAATAAGTCAGTTTTTTATTTGAGGAAATAGACTCATTTTATAAGGATAGGTTTTAAGGAAAATTGTTAAGTATGAGTGAGACCAAACCATACACAGGACCTGATCTTCCATATGGAATCTTAGTAATTCCCTGCTAACTAAGAGTTTGGACATGCTTATAGAAATGCAAAGTCACTGAGAGGGTTTTTAATGGAGTCACAGCTCCACATAGCTGGAAGGCAATTATAGCATTAATGTAAAAAACAACAGTAAGAAAAGAAAGACTCCAGAGCCTGAAGCCATGGTAAGGTAAGATATGAGTTGTGTACATTGAGACTATGAAAAAATAGAGAGATTTGAGAAATAGTTTTTGATTCTATCAACAGAGCTTGGAATCATGTCCTATAAAAATATGGTGATAAAGCTGTGTGTGGCAGCACATGCTTCCAGTCCCAACATTCCGGAGGCAAAAGCAGTCAGATTTCTATCAGTTCTAGGCCAGCCTGGTCTACATAGTAAGTTTCAGAACAGCCAAAATAACATAGACAAACTCTGTATATTTTTTTAAGTGTACTATAGGGCTGTATTTGTTATTTAGGATGGCTGTGGTCTTTCTGATGTAGAAAAGCTGGTGACTGGATACACAATTTACTATTTTAGAGAATATAATAGGGGGAGCAATACTCTCTGTGTTGGATAGTGAGATAATGATAAATGATATTGATTGATTTTTATGTATGCTAAGTTTGAGGATTTTATAAAGTAAATAGGTTTTCAGCCCATACTCCCTAAGAAAGTCAGAAAGGAGTAAATCAATAGTTGGGAGCCACAATGAAAGAGTGTTTAAAGGAGGAAGTAAGGGTATTAGATGGTGCAGAAGATGTTTGCTGGGTTATTGGTTATCCAGTGGAAATTTCTAGAAATGGGTAATCCAAAAGGCAGTTTACCAGGGTGTGCTCAAGAAAGCTGACAATGAGAAAAAATGGAATTTGAGTATTGAAAATTCCCCCAAAACTATGACCAGTAAAGTAGGAAAAGATGTAGAAATCATAAACAGCACAGCTTGCCTGAAAGTTCATTGAGTTTATTAAAAGTTTACAATTTTTAAAAATATAAGAAAGCATGTGATTAAATTCTGGAGGAAAGAGCCTTCCTAGAATGGTTCCTGAACAGAGAGTAGGTACAAGAGACCAATTCCCATGGGAACATAGAGAATGCAGGATCAAGCATAGAACTAGAGCGCATTACATTTAAAGGAGAAATATCCCTTTCAGTATTTGTAGGAGGAAAATAAATTATCTAAAGAAAAACTCAATACAATGCATTTTAAGTGGTCGAAATTATAGGGATAATGCAGTTAAAGATACGTGTATTGATGAAAGATTCACGAAATATGAAAACTCTACCACATGTTCAGATATATATCATCTGTGAATATCAGCACTGATTTAACAAGTAACATGGTGAAAACCTGAATCAATTTCTTAAATTTACAGTATAGCATAAGGTATATTATAAATTTATTGATACCTAGTTAATCTACAGGTTGACAGGTATACAAAAAATTATAGCGTAAATTCTACGATCTGAAAATCATAGGGCAACATTAAATTTTCATTCTCTATTCCTTTGAAAGTCACTAAAACAAAGCAGAGAGAGGAGTAGAAGGGGTTGATAAGAAAAAGAAAGACTGGGTAAAGAAGAAGTGAGAAAAGGATGGAGCAGTGACAGCTTGGATAGGGTGAAAAAAGGAAGAAAGAAGAGAAAGAGAAAGACCAGTTTTCAACTAGCATCTATTCTAAGGAATGTCTTTCTCCTGAAGTTCAAACAAAACACAATAATCACACTTAAAGTTGCTATTTCATTTCATTACAAGAGAACAAAAGTAAAAATATAGGACTTAAAAAATGCTGTTAAACCCTTATCAGGAAAGTAACTCTTGGAAAAGACACTAATAAAAATGAAATAGTACAAATTAAAGTGAATTAAGCTAGAAAGAATATAATTAATTCATAGAGATTGATAATTTCCACGTATAAAAATGATATATTTAAAATACTAAAAGAAGAGCATTTTTAGCAATATTATAAATAGAAAGCATCTTGGAATAAAATTAATAGAACTGTACAAAACAATGTAAGCATTAAAAATTATTCAAGGTAAACCTAAGGAAGACAACATAAATAGAAGACCTTATTATATTATTGGATAGGAAGACTCAATATTACAAAAGTGTAAACTGCACCATTAGTTAATGAAAAGCATTTCTTGAAACAACAATGCCTTTATAAACCTAGGATAATGAATAAAATATTTTCTGAAGAAAAATTATAAACTTTCTTTAGTCTAATTTATAAATTGAATTCAATAGAGTAATTAAAATATNAAAACTAAAACAAAAAAGAGAAAGAAAATATTAAGAGGGATTAATAAGCATGCGTGAGGTAATGTCAATCCTACACACTAACATTTTAAATAAGTATGATAATGAGAGCCACACACACAATTTTAAAACATCTTCTAGTTCTGATTTACAAAATAAAACCACCAACCAAAGTGTATTCATGGGTGGGTTCATGGCTCCTGCTACATATGTAGCAGAAGATTGCCTCATCTGGCAACAGTGGGAGAGGAAGTGCTTGGTCCTGTGGACGCTTGTTGCCCCGTGAAGGGGGATGCTAGAGGGGTGAAGCAGGAGTGGGTGAGTGGGTGGGTGTGGGAGTACTCTCTTAGATGCAAAGGGGAGGGGAAAAGGTAATGGTGGGTTTTTAGAGGGGAGACCTAGAAGGGGGAGAACATTTGAAATGTAAAGAAATAAAATAATCAATAAAAATTTATAGATAATCTTAGAATATATAATTATTTAAAGTATTTTATTCACCATCCACTTGTTTTCATTTCAACATATGAAAGTTATTAATAAGACACTTAAAATTTCTTCCCATGGTAGATTGAACCCAGTGCCTCATATATTCAAGGCAAGTGCTCTGTCACTGAGCATTATCTTCTTTATATGAGCCCATAAACTTCTTTATATAAAGTAAGCTTGTAAAAAAGCAGTGTGGATGTTAAGCCCCTAGCACATTTCCTGTCATAGTTCTTAATGACAGTGTGTTTGACATAGCATTTTCCTATGTGGCCCAAATTGTGCTCCAACATGTGGTCTCTCTGCCTCTGCATCTCTAGTGCTGACAACACAGATGAATGCCACTATACTCAGCTCTCTCACCACATTTCAGGTGTTCAATAGTCTATCACTGCTCTAACATATAAAACACTTGAAAGTGTCAGCATGTGAATAAATGAACAAACTGTACTGAATAAACAACAGATTCAAATAAAAATGTCTGTGCTTTATAGTTATAAAGTTCTATCTCAAATCAATGAGACAAGATGAATTTTAAATGGTTCTATAAACTTTTGTAGTCATCAAAACATAATTCTTACTTTACTAGATAGTGTTCATGTGGATAATAGGTGTAAAGCATAAACATACTAGAAGAAAATATGAACAAATTTTTCTATACACTTAGAGGAATCCAGGTGCAAGGGTATGTGCTTGGGAGGATAATACTTGAGAATAGAGAATTTGAGAGTAGCCTGGGTAATATAGATAAACTTTGTCTCAAATAAGTTATAAGAACCTTAAAGTAAATTCTCTAATTATAACTCAAGTATTCAAGAGTTAAATAGGAATGGAGAACTGATATTTTTATTTCTATAAATCTATAAGGCTTAAAAAGTATAAAAGCCAAATACTAATATAAAGGCAGAAAGTGGGAATAAAATGCTAAAAGCTGTCAGAAACAAATGAGCTGTAGTAATAAAATCCTTTAGTACACAGAGAAAGAAAGTGTGTACTGCAATAAGAAATGGTGAATAAAGTAGCATGGCTATTTCTCTACATTTGATCTTAGCCAAAAGGCTAAGAAGCGATGTGTGGCTATTTCTCAATACTTGGAATACAAATGTAACATGCATATGAAGAGCAATTTATCAATAGCCATCAACATTTCTAATACTTTCTTTATGGTTCCATTCTGAGAACAGACAGGAGTGTTCTATCACTGTGTACAGATAAGATATATACTAGAAAATTACTGGTAATGGCAAAATTTTGGATACAGACCAAGAGAATTCAATAAAGAACTAGTGGAAATAACTGGTGGTGTATAAAACACTGTTAGGAAACCATTTAAAGACAAGCATAAGGGTGGGTGGGGAAACTCGGGAAAATATAAGTGATACAAGAGTACACGTGTGTGCTTATGTGTACTATGACTTACCAAGAAACCTTTCTCTTTTTTCATTTTTTTATTAGATATTTTCTTTATTTATATTTCAAATGTTATCCCCTTTCCTGGTTTCCCCTTCATAACCCCCTATCTCCTCCCTCTTTCCCCTTCTCTCTAACCAACCCACTCCTGATTCCTGTTCCTGTAATTCCCCTACACCAGGGCATCGAGGCTTCACAGGACCAAGGGGCTCTCCTCCCACTGATGACCACCTAGGCCATCCTCTGTTACATACACAGCTGGAGACAGAAGTCTCAGCATGTGTATTCTTTGGCTGTTGGTTTAGTCTCTGGAAGCTCTGGTGGTACTGGTTGGTTCATATTGTTGTTCTTCCTATGGGGCAGCAAAACCCTTCAGCTCCTTGGGTCCGTTCTCTAGCTCCTTCACTGGGGACCCTGTGCTCCTCAATGAGCATCCACTTATGTATTTGTCAGGCACTGGCAGAGCCTCACAGGAGACAGCTGTATCAGGCTCTTGTCAGCAAATACTTCATGGCATCCACAGTAGTGTCTGGGTTTGGTGAGTGTATATGGGATAGATCACCAGATGGGGTAGTCTCTGGATGGTCACTCCTTCAGTCTCTGCTCCACATTTTGTCTCTGTAACTCCTTCCATGAGTGTTTTATTCCCCATTCTAAGAAGGTTCGAAGTATCCACACTTTAGTCTTCCTTCTTCTAGAGTTTCATATGATTTGTGAATTGTATCTTGGGTATCCAAGATTCTGGACTAATATCCAGTTATCAGTGAGTGCATGCCATGTGTATTCTTTTGTGACTGGATTGCCTTACTCAGAATAATATTCTCTAGATCCATCCATTTGCCTAAAAATTTCATAAAGTCACTGTTTTGTTTTCAATTTTTATTAGATATTTTCTTCATTTACATTTCAAATTCTATCCAAAAAGTGCCCTATACCCTCCCTCCACCATGCTCCCATACCCACCCACTCCAACTTCTTGGCCCTGGCTTTCCTCTGCACTGGAGCATATAAAATTTGCAAGACCAAGGGGCCTCTCATCTCAATGATGGCCAACTAGGCCATCTTCTGCTACATAATAGCTGAGTAGTACTCCATTTTGTAAATGTACCACATTTTCTGTATCCATTCCTCTGTTGAGGGACATCTGGGTTCTTTACAGCTTCTGGATATTATGAATAAGGCTGCTATGAACATAGTGGAGCATGTGTCCTTATTACCAGTTGGAACATCTTCTGGGTATGTGCCCAGTAGAGGTATTGCAGGATCTTCCAGTAGTACTGTGTCCAATTTTCTGAGGAACTGCCAGACTGATTTCCAGAGTGGTTGTACCACCTTGTACTTCCATCAGCAATAGAGGAGTGTTCCTCATTTTCCACATCCGCACCATCATCTGTTGTCACCTGAAATTTTGATCTTAGCCATTCTGACTGGTGTGTGGTGGAATCTAAAGGTTGTTTTGATTTGCATTTTCCTGATAACTAAGGATATTGAACATTTATTTTTTTTATGTGCTTCTCAGCCATTCGGTATTTCTCTGTTGAGATTTCTTTGCTTAGCTCTGTACCTTATTTTTAATAGGATTATTTGGTTCTCTGAAGTCTACCTTCTTGAGTTCTTTGTATATATTGGATATTAGCTCTAACCATCCAGTGTGTGTGTGGGGGGGATTTTCAACAAATTGTGCTGTCTGAATTGGAGGTTAGCTTGTAGAAAAATGCAAATCGATCCATTCTTATATCCTTGTACAAAGATCAAGTCCACATCGATCAAGGACTACCACACAAAACCAAATATGCTGAAACTTATAGAGGAGAAAGTGGGGAAGAATCTCGAACAAATCGACACGGGAAAAATTCCTGAACACAACACCAATGGTTTGTGCTGTAAGATTAACAATCAACAATTTTGTTGAGTATTTTTGCGTCGATATTCATAAGGGAAATTGGTCTGAAGTTCTCTATCGAATCCAAGAACACATCAAAACGATCATCCATCATGACGAAGTAGGCTTCATCCCAGGAATGCAGGGTTGGTTTAATATACGGAAATCCATCAACATAATACACTATATAAACAAACTCAAAGATAAAAACCACATGATCATCTCCTTAGATGCTGAGAAAGCATTTGACAAAATCCAACACCCATTCATGATAAAGGTCTTGGAAAGATCAGGAATTCAAGGCCCTTACATAAACATGATAAAAGCAATCTACAGCAAACCAGTGGCCAACATCAAACTAAATGTAGAGAAACTGGAAGCAATCCCACTAAAATCAGGGACCAGACAAGGCTGCCCACTTTCTCCCTACCTATTCAATATAGTACTTGAAGTCCTAGCCAGAGCGATTCGACAACAAAAGGATGTCAAGGGGATAAAAATTGGAAAGGTAGAACTCAAATTATCGCTATTTGAAGATGATATGATAGTATATATAAGTGACCCCAAAAACTCCACCAGAGAACTCCTAAACCTGATAAACAGCTTTAGTGCAGTAGCTGGATATAGAATTAACTCAAACAAATCGATGGCCTTTCTCTATACAAAGGATGAACTGGCTGAGAAAGAGATCAGGGAAACATCATCCTTCACAATAGTCACTAACAATATAAAANTGAAGGGGTCTTCAACCCTATAGGTGGAAGAATAACCATGAACTAACTAGTACCCCCTGAGCTCATGTCTCTAGCTGCATATATAGAAGAGGATGGCCTAGTTGGCCATCATTGGGAAGAGAGGCCCCTTGGTCATGCAGACTTTATATGCCCCAATACAGGGGAACGCCAGGGCCAAGAAGTGGGAGTGGGTGGGTAGAGGAGCAGGGCTGGGAGGGGGGAGGGTATAGGGAACTTTCTGGATAACACTTGAAATGTAAATGAAGAAAATATCTAATAAAAGTTGGAAAAAAAAAGAATCAACAAATGTGACCTCATAAAATTGCAAACCTACTGTAAGGCAAAGGACACTGTCAATAAGACAAAACAGCAACCAACAGATTGGGGAAAGATCTTTACCAATCCTACATCTGATAGAGGGCTAATATCCAATTAGTGCTAATCCAATAGAGTGCTAGTATACAAAAAGTAATATACATTGTATATAGTACACAATATATCCAATATATTTACACAATGAATTTGTAAAATGACAAAAAAACAATTAAATAACATGTTATCTATAATGTATATATGTATATTATGCTTAAATGTTTCCTTTCTCTTGCTTTGATTTGTGCTCTGACATTTCCAAAGTACATGGTTAAATAACAAGGGAACACTAAAGGAGGTAGACAACTTACAAAATATATCTACACACACACTACACTCTCCTCCCGGCTAAGTGATGTAGTCATTTCCACATTTTTTCAATATTCCATTAAAATCAGTCTTTTTCTCTTTAGCTGATCATTGATTTTCTATGAAAGGGCTGGCAATGCTTTTTTGGTGAATGTTTCTACATATCAAATTGAAAGCAAAATAGCAGAAAACAGTCTGAGGCAGGTATAGTTGGCACACAGATCAATTATAGATCTTCATTTAACAGAAACCAAACATAGCACTTGTGAAAAAATCAGCTTTACCTCCAGCCTCTTTCTGAGAGTAATAAGAAATATATAGATTTTTTTAAAAAATTGTCAATCTAGTCCATCAACTTGTACTAAAAGATAGGATATCAATATTGCCATTTTTCTGAGTTAGGAAAAGTTGTCTCACTTATATACAACACTTATTTTTCCCTTGCACTAAGACAGAATCTCATCTGTGTAACTTAACAAGGTGTTTTTCTATGTAAATACAGATGCTTGAAGGGACTGAGAATAAATAATGTCCAGTGCTGAAAATTGAGGGTCACTTCTTTCAGTGACATTGTGATTTTTTTCTACAAAGAGGCAGAGTCAATGTGTTTGTTCCTTTGAATAGGCTTTGTTCAATAGAGTAGAATGTGACCAATGTAATAGGTAGGATGACCAAGCCTCGCATATTCTATTGCACGGCATCCCCTTTGAAACCAAATATCACTTTGTATACAAGCTAACTTTAGCTTTTGTACAAATAGGAGGGTAGAGCCCTGCCAACATGTGGAAAACGAGTGGAGGTTCCCTTGGCAAATATCAGTCCCTATTATGTCATTCATACTAACTCAATTTTTCCTGAAACAATGAGTGGTATATTTCATTTATAATCAGCAAAATTCTTAAGCAGGATAAATAATAATAAAATCTTTTAAGAAATCTTAAGTGTTAGGTGCAAAGAAGCCCCAAGTAATAGCAACATAAGTTATGTTATTTTCTCCTACTCCATTCCTACTCTACCACTTAAGCTTTTGTTGAAGTGTTAATAGTTCTTTTTTGATGCTGCTGTTATTGATTAAAGATTTTTACAAATGGCGTGGCTAGTAATCTTTGTCATCTTTATACTGCATGCTCTCAATTTCTCTATAGATCTCTTTTCCATCTTCTTAGAGTTACATATATTCAACTTTTTGAAACTCCTTCATAATGCCAATAATCCATTGTTTTCTTATAGACATGTTGACTAAGCTGGAGAAGTAGTCGTCATGTATATTGGTTGAGTGGCTATGTTTCTAGATAAATGAAAACAAATCATAATGTAATCCATCACTCACACAGCCTGACAGCAGTAGCTGCAGCTTGTACAGACTACTATTGAACTGAATGGCTTGTTGCACATCAATAGACAAATGGTACAACCACTGAGAGATGAACAAATTTAAATTTAAAAATATTAACAAGAAGATAACCAAGGAACAAGTCTTGACTGTGAAATTGAATGAACATCCTCCTTTGCCCACCATGTCTTCATGAAAACAAGGGTATTTCATTGGACATTCTACTAAGTTACCCAAGATATAAAATTCACACTTATAAATCATTAAAACTGGCAGCATGTATTCAGCCAAACTAGTTGAAGGCCTGATTTTGAACTACTCCTCATCAACTTTTGGAAAAGCCAGAGTCTCACCAACATCAGGAAGTCTGAGTCTCTTATGTTTCTCAAAACAATCATCCAAAGAAACTTTATAAGAGAATCTCTCAGTTGGGGGGATTGCTTTCTTTAAAGACCTGAATAAGCCATCATGACTAGGTACAAGTTTGCATGTACCAATCTATCCCTGAAGATAAACTCAGAGAACCTTCTTACTATTCACTATTGGAGACAAAATTGTTGCTAAAATATCTCCAGTTACAACAATAAATCTTAACTTGAGGAGTCTGAAAACTTACAGACTGAGAATACTACTCTAATTTTTAGTGTGTTTCCATAACTGGATATTCTTAAATAATTTTTGGTTAAAGATAATACATTTTGACCACACAACATCAAGTCCTGCCATATACACATTGTCTAGTTGATTCCTTTTGTAGCTGTCTACTTGTTAACCAAGAATTTTGAACATAACATAGTCTTAATAACCAAAATGCTTGTGATTAGCCTCAAGAATGGCTTGTGGTATTACAGAAAATACCATTTATCTATGAATCTATTACCCAAATCATTTACAATTTGCTTGGTGGTTCAATAACCCTGGGCAAGCCCTTATGCTCTCTGAGCAACCTTGCTTGGCTGTAAATAAGAAGGCATGATGTTTGTAGGAGTGTCACTCAGTGCAGAGTGCTAACTAGCATATTGGAAGCTCTTGTTTTGTTCCCTGGTATCACAAAATGAAAATGAAGGCGATGATTTAAAAAATGAAGAGGAAGGAAGAGGAAAGCGGAGGAAGAAGTGGGAGGAAAATAGGGATGGGAGGTGGGTAGAAGAAAGTATGATAATACATTGTCTCATTATTGCACAGAAATGTGATGATAAAATCACAGGATTCAACTGGATGGAATTAAAGGGCCCAGGCAGTTCTCCAGTGAGTTCAGGGCTCAGAAATGCTTTGCAAGTTTTAAGGCTCCAAAGCTTAACATAGAAATGAATAAAAACAGGACTGTGTTTGGTATTTTGTTTACTGATCACTTCTCCAAGTTGTCAAATCCCACCTTTATTTTATTCACCCATTTTGCTTTTTGTACCATATGGTCTTCTTGTATATGCTTTCAGGATATAAGCGACTAATATTCACTGAGTACCCTGCACTGTACAGGACACTGATGCCAGGAACATGTTCCTGACCCCTGGAACTGACAGTCTTATAAAGACATAAAACCACGCATCACCTCAAGAAGAGCAGTATGGATGTTAGCACAGCGCACCACAGCATCAGAAAGGAGGGACACTGAAGTTCAAAAATAATACAAAAGATATGTGAAGTATATCATTAAATCATGCCATGCTCCAAGAACTTTCACTAATAATAAGTTAATAAAGCTGACATTCACCATGTACTCCCCTTGTGATAAGAGTTGATACTATGTTCTAAAAGCAACGGAGGATTGGTTTTTTTATACTACTTGGATTCTCAAATATTTTTATACCAAATATTTAATACTTTATTTTTTATCTACATGTCCTTTTGGTAAATGAATGCCTCCAATTAGTACCTGAGTGCTATGTTGATCTCCAATGAGAAGCCATCTCAAGACTTTGCATTTATTTATCAGGTCTTTTGTTCTTAATGCAACCTTTGATTGCATTTCAAAGAGAGAAAAATGTATGATTCATTGTTCATACATAGAAGTCATGATACTTTAACAGTGTCCAGTAGCCTAGTCCTTCTGGTTATAGTGTATTCAATCTTATATTATTGCTATTATTGTTGTTGTTATTATTAATTATTATTACTATTTAAAATAAGATACTATTGGAACTGTTTACAATTTAACCTGCACTCTACTCTTTCTCTGACGTTAGTAAAAAGAGTATTATTTATCAAACTAAGTATATATTATATTCTTCTGTTGATGATAAAAGATCAAGGATTACTCTGCATCAAAGAGAATTATGATGTCATAATGTTTTATCTTGTAATGACTGATATTAATCAGTGACAGTGAGCTCCTGACCAGATTTTCAGTCACTACCTCTGACATGTTCAAACATCTGAAATACGGCCAGCAAAGTCTGTGTGCTTTGGTTGTAAACATGAAAAACACAGCTCATATCAATAAGTAGCTGAGTGCTCATATCATATCTGTTACTAAATATTACTTGGTTTCTGGGCATCTAAAGGATAGTCTTGTTTAAATGTTTTGTGCTACAAGAACAAAAAGTGAGTGTCAGTGAAAGAAAAAGTGGGCTATTAGTTTTAAAAGGTCATGGTCACATCCTCAATCACAAGATTAAAGGAAAGCGCCTGCCTGGTGCAAATATGGAGAGACACACATAAGCATCCACTTCTGTATTTGTCAGGTACTGGCAGAGCCTCTCAGGAGACAGTTATATTAAGCTCCTGTCAGCAAGCACTTGTTGGCATCCACAATAGTATCTGAGTTTAGTGATTGTGTATGGGATGGACCCTCAGGTGGGGCAGTATCTGGATGATCATCCCTTCAGTCTCTGCTTCACACTGTCTTTCTGTAACTCCTTCCATGAGTGTTTTGTTCCCCCTTCTAAGAAGGTTCAAAGTATCTATACTTTGGTCTTCCTTCTTCTTGAGTTTCATGTGGTTTGTGAATTTTATCTTGGGTGTTCCAAGATTCTGGGCTAATATCCAGTTATCAGTGAGTGCATATCATGTGTGTTCTTTTGTGATTGGGTTACCTCACTCAGGATGATATTCTCTTGATTCATCTATTTGCCTAAGAATTTCATAAATTCACTGTTTTTAATAACTGAGTAGTACTCCATTGTGTAAATGGACCACATTTTCTGTATCCATTCCTCTGTTGAGGGACATCTGGGTCCTTTCCAGCTTCTGGCTATTATGAATAAGGCTGCTATAAACATAGTGGAACATGTGTCCTTATTACCAGTTGGCACATCTTCTGGGTATGTGCCCAGGAGAGGAATTGCTGGTTTCTCAGGTAGTACTATGTTCAGTTTTCTGAGGAACTACCAGACTGACTTCCAGAATGGTTGTACCACCTTGTAATTCCACCAAGAATGGAGGAGTGTTCCTCTTTCTCCACATCCTCACCAGCATCTGCTGTCATCTGAGTTTTTGCTCTTAGCCGTTCTGACTGGTGTGAGGTGGAATCTCAGGGTTGTTTTGATTTTCATTTCCCTGATAACTCAGGATGTTGAACACTTTTTTTATGTGCTTCTCAGCCATTCGGTATTCCTCAGTTGAGATTTTTTTGTTTAGCTTTGTACCCTATTTTTTTTTTAATTAGGGTTATTTGTTTCTCTAGAGTATAACTTCTTGAGTTATTTTTATATATTGGATATCCCTTGATCCTGTGAGCACTCTATACCCCATTGTGGGGGAATGCCAGGACCAAGAAGGTGGAGCTGGTGGGTTGAGAAGCAGGGGAGGAGGAGGGAGCAGGGAGAGGGTGTTTTTCGGAGGGGAAACCAGGAACAGGAATAACGTTTGAAATGTAAATAAAGAAAATATCCAAAAAAAA
>LR749593.1:1502368-1542633 GCA_902729485.2 Mus minutoides | reverse complement strand
CCAGGGCCAAGATGTGGGGTTGGGTGTGTAGGGGAGCAGGGCGAGGGATAAGGGAGGGTTTAGGGGACTTTCGGGATAACATTTGAAATGTAAATGAAGAAAATATCTAATAAAAATTGAAAAAAAGATAAAGAAATGAATAGAAAATAACTATTTTCTCATACTTTCAAATAAAAATTTAATTACATTAAAAAAAAAAAGAAGAATGGGGCAAAGTCCTGCAATGCTGCCCTATGGCAGTGACATGGCTTCTGCACACATGAGCTCACAGCATCTGTGGTTCCTGTTCAAGAATAAGACAGTTAAAAATTCCAGCATAGCAGGGGAAGGGCTCTAGAAACCCCACACTGTGTGAGGAGATAATAGCAGTTAATGGAGGTGATCTGAGTTTGAGTCTCTTTTCCTTGTGTGTTAGTGATAGGTAGGCCACCCATGCTCCAGAGGATGGGCAGCATTAACTGGATTCAATGGGCTAAAGAGGGCACACAGCTGCTAGGAAGAGCATTGAGACAGACAAGGAAGAGCAGGGATAGATATTCTTAAGACACACTGTAAACATGTATTACATTTTATAATAAACTTTTTAAAATATTTTAAAATATATAATATCTTAACAACTTTAACTAATAGCACTTTTCCCCCAATTAAAAGGGGATTTTATTTTGGTAAAGGTTTTGTTCAAACAGTTTAATTCAATTATCCCTTGCTTTTACAATCTAAGAGCCACCTCTGCTAGACAAGCCATAGAAGTTCTATTACATGACATTGTCTAAACATGACATTGTATGGAACTCTTTGAGGCCTGACCACTTCACCCCTGTACGATGTAACTAATAAAGCCATTGTTATGGAATTGTTGAATGATATAATCTGAAAGGGACTATATGCTGAATTCTCTATTGTTTTAGAATTATAATTTTATATTAGCTGTATTTTATTTCATATTATCCAAGCTAGCCCTGAAATGAAAACTAGCAAACATTACAGTGTTGCTTACAGATGTGTGACTCTCGGTATTTCCTTCAGTACTCGAGGTGCTGTGATGAGGAGGAGTTGTGTAAAAATAACTCTTTTCCACTTTCCAAAAATTAGCCTTCAGCACATCTCCTTTCCCGTGACTATCTATGATAAAATTAATGGCTATTCTTTTAGTTTTACAGGAGCAATTATAAACAGTCATAGCAGAGAAGTAGCACATGGGTTTTTCTGTTTGTTGTGTGTGTTTTGTTGCTGTTGTTGTTGTTGTTTTGGTATTTGTTAGTGAAAGTAGTTTAATTAATCCTATTTTGTTTGGGTTGGTTTCCTTGAGATAGCAGCTCACACTGTAGCCCAGGCTGGTCAGGATCTTCCACTGTAGCCCATACTGGCCCAGCACTCACTCTTTAGTTCAGACTGACCACAAACTCACTATCAGTCTCATATTTTAATCTCCTGGGTTTTAAGATTATAGTCATCTTAGCATTCCCATTTAGCCCTTATTTCTTCCTGTTATAGTTGTGTTGGCTTAAGGGGGGAAAAAAAGAGTACCAAGAAAGCAGCAAACATTCAGATAACTTTGGTCATTGACAGCTGGACTCTGAGCACAGTGAAGAGGGGACTAAATGGACACCAAGGTAGAAGCAGGGATTGAGCAGGGCCTTTATTGGCTCTGAGAAGAAAGGCCACAATAGGAGCTGAAAAGGGAATGCTTTATTTCATCAGAAAAAGTCTTACTAACCCTGAGAAGGGGCTCAGCATCAAATGAGAAGGCGAAGAGAGGTAAGCAAATGGATAATCTTTAAAATTGGAGCTAGCAAGGAGAATGAAATGTATGAACCTGTAACAGCTGGAGGTCCTCATTGGCTTAAGAAAGTTGCAAGTGCTCAATTAGAAATCCCAACCACCCTGGGCACTCCTTCCTGTTCCACCATTGTATTATTTTCTCTTCTTGTAGAAATTATACTGCGACATTCTACATAGTTCACTCATTTTTCCTATTCAAAGTTTGCCTTTCCATGAAAATTCCAGAGACTGGTTTCTCTGCCTCCCTGCTGTTTCCTGAGCATTCCAGAAGAAATGTCTGTTGAAAAAATCAAGACTCATCATAGGGCTCAGCATCTAGCACCCAGTGAAGATTGTTGGTTGTTAAGATTGCTTTGTTTTTTCTTTCATTTTTGCAGATCACTTAAAACTAAGGACCTCTTTGAAAGCTGTTAATAATAGACATAATGAAGGTCTGCCCAATAGTGTCCAGAAAATAAAAGCTTCCTGGTGATGTTATACTGGGTATTTTTCATTTGTTTTGGTTTTTGGTTGGTTGGTTGGTTTATGCTTTGTCACATATTCTCTCTCTCTCTCTCTCTCTCTCTCTCTCTCTCTCTCTCTCTCTCTCTCTCTTTTCTTTTTGAGACATAGTCTTAACAATGGTCCTAGCTAGCCTAGAACTAATTATATGGCTTAATCTGGACTCAAATTCATGGCAATTCTGATGCCTGAGCCACTCGAGTGTTGGGGAAGAATTAAAGTGTAGTTAGATCAATGGTTAGAAAACAATTTAAATGTAAACATTTCCCCACTCTCTGAAGAAAATATAATCTATGTTAGAGTGCTACAAATTATACTATTAGCTGATTTGTCTGATAAATTTAGTTACTGAATCAAATAAATCTTTCATTGTCTAGATCTCGTGATAATTTTCTAACATGTGTCTTGTTTTGTCTAGTTCTGTGAATTTCATACACATCTTTATCCCCTTAATATCTCTTGTTTATTCAAAAACACTACCTACCTGAAAAATCTCTTCCTTTAGCAGCACAATAGGCCTGAAAGAAAGCTGCTTACTCTAGAGTAGATACACTTTCTAACTGATTTGTTATCACTTGGACTTTTAGGGAGAGAATTAATGACGATGGTAAGTGTGATTAAGTCTAATTTATCTCAGCCAAGGCAGTAGACATAAATTCTTTCCAGTCAAAGTCAACATTTGTCAAGCTGACCTACCTTGTCTTATTTTGTGAGTGTATTTCAAAGGCATAGAAATAGGAGTCATGTTCTTAAAAATAATGTGCTCAGTGGTGTACTAAACTGGGTTGATGATCTTCCCTGTGATTGAAGATGCTCTGAGATCAGCAGGGAGAAGCATGCCTACACTTCAGGAAGAACTGAAAATGCAGAGACTTGCAGAAAGGCACTCCCAGCTGAAGTGACACAAACTGGATCAGATTAGTCACAATGTGAGGACTATAAACCAATTTGTGTTTCAGGAGTTTTCTCATTGGCCATTTAGATGGCAAATCTCAACTTCCCTTCCATACATAAAAGAGAGTTGGAAACCTCTTTCACAAACCAGTCTCACTTTAGTTGCCTCTCTAGAGATGCTCAGTTACTAGAAATGACATAGGTACAAAAATATCTCAAAACACTAAGGTCCTGACTTAATATTTATTTTTCAGAAAAAGACATGTCAATGCTAAAAAATTAAACTGGGGGTTCCATCCCACAATCAGCCACCAAATACAGACATTATTGCATATGCCAGCCCTTTGACTGAAAGGACCCTGATATAGCTGTCTTGTGTGAGGCTATGCCAGTGCCTGGCAAACACAGAAGTGGATGCTCAAAGTCAGCTATTGGATGAAACACAAAGCCCCCAATATAGAAGCTAGAGAAAGCACCCAAGGAGCTGAAGGGGTCTGCAACCCTATACGTGGAACAACTATATGAACTAATTAGTGCCCCCAGAGATTGTGTCTCTAGCTGCAAATGTAGCAGAAGATGGCCTAGTCAGCCATCATTGGGAAGAGAGGCCCCTTGGTCTTGCAAACTTTATATGCCCCAGTACAGAGGAATACCAGGGCCATGAAGTGGGAGTGGGTGGGGAGGGGAGGGGGGTATAGGGGACTTTTGGGATAGCATTTGAAATGTAAATGAAGTAAATATTTAAAAATGGAAAAAAAGTTAAACTGATAACATACATGGCGAGAGAACAGGAATAAAAATAGTATTAACCAATAAAAATTAAATCTTGCAAGCTCTTATCTTGCATGAAGTAGCTATATGTTATATGGTTCTAATAATTTACAAAACTATATTTATTAAGTCAAAATTCTTAAAACATTGTTTTTATTTTATGTACTTTTGTTGCATGTATGTCCATATACCACATGACTGCCCCTTCCTGTTGGAAACTAATAGGCTCTCAATAAAATGGAGTAACAATAGTAATTAGAATAAACAATACCTATGTACTCCCTACCTCCATGCATTCTGCCAAAGATTGGAAGTGATGGGTTGGGAAGCATTTTAGTCTATGGCATTTTATAAACTACACAAGGAGACATGCTTTTTCTTGGAGTGTATTTGGTATATGGTATATGTGCTTGATACACTTAGCCACCAGAAGGGAGTGTTAGATCGCCTGAAACTGTTGTTACAAATGGTTGTGAGCTGCCACATGGGTGCCCAAATTAAACCTATGTCCTCAGAAAGAGCAGCCAGTGTCCTTAAGTGCTGAACTATCTCTTTATGCTTGGGAAACAAAACAAAACAAAAGCACATTTAATAGAATACTGACGATCTTCCTTCTGAGCCCAGCAGAGGCTGCTAAGGGCTCCGGAGTGCTCTCCAGGCTGCAGAACCTTGGGTTCACAGGTGAATGGAATGCAGTGTCAGCTTCAGAAATCTCAGAGGGTCAGCAGGAACAGGTACAATGGAACCCCTCCAAACAGGAGACTGGGTTCTGTTTCAGCCTGGGCCACCCCCGCCATCTGCCAGAGTGCTCTCCACACTGCAAGACCTGGAATTCACCTCGGGATCACCTCAGGATCACAGGACCCCTAGCACACCTAGGACCTTCTAATCACCTGATAGCACATGGGCGATAGCAGCAACAGGCTTCTTGGTCAGGGTCCCATCAGGCCTTCATCCTCTGCCAGGAGGCAGAGCTGAGACCCAGACCCTTGGGCACATTCCTTGTCAGAGGAGAGTCAGCCTTCTGGATGGTTCTGACCCCAGAACTCAGGAGGTGGATCAGAGCTCCAGACTGCTGGATAGCTGCCCTGCAAGAGAAGAGCTTGCCTGGAGAGAGTGCTCTGACCACTGGAACTAAGGAGAGTTGGCCTCTCAAGAGTGCTGACAGAGGCTAACAGAATCACAGAAGGATCAAGCTCCAACCAAAGACAGCTTGAACATTATCACTAGAGATTTCCAGATGGCAAAAGGCAAACATAATCTTACTAACAGAAACCAAGAACACTGGGCATCATCAGGACACAGTACGCCCACCTGAACAAGTCCTGGATACCCCAAAATGCCTGAAAAGCAAGATGTGGATTTATAATCATATCACATAATGGTGGTAGAAGATTTTAAGAAGGGCATTAATAACTCACAAAAATCCCTCAAGGAATCACAGGAGAATACTGCTAAACAGATAGAAGTCCTTAAATAACTACAGGCAAACAATGCTAAACAGGTAGAAGAAACACAAAAATCCCTTAAAGAATTACAGGAAAACACAACCAAACAGGTGATGGAATTGAACAAAACCATTCAAGATCTAAAAATCGAAGTAGAAACAATGAAGAAAACCCAAAGGGAGACAACTCTGGAGATAGAAACTCTAGGAAAGAAATCAGGAACCATAGATGTGAGCATCAGCAACAGAATACAAGAGAGGGAAGAGAGAATCTCAGGTGCAGAAGATTCCATAGGGAACATGGACACAACAATCAAAGAAAATGCAAAATGCAAGAAGATCCTAACTTAAAATATCCAGGAAATGAAAGACACAATGAGAACACCAAAGCTACAGATAATAGGAGTAGATGAGAACAAAGATGTTCAACTTAAACGGCCAGCAAATATCTTCAACAAAATTATAGAAGAGAACTTCCCAGACCTAAAGATAGAGATGCCCATGAACATACAAGAAGCCTAGAGGACTCCAAATAGACTGGACCAGAAAAGAAATTTCTCCTGACACATAATAATCAGAACAACAAATGGACTAAATAAAGACAGAATATTAAAAGCACTAAGGGAAAAAAGGTCAAGTAACATATAAAGGCAGGCCTATTAGAATTACTCCAGACTTCTCACCAGAGACTATGAAAGCCAGAAGATCCTGGACAGATGTTATACAGACCGTAAGAAAACACAAATGCCAGCCCAGGCTAATTTACCCAGCAAAACTCTCAATTACCATAGATGGAGAAACCAAAGTATTCCATGACAAAACCAAATTCACACAATATCTTTCCATGAATCCAGCCCTTCAAAGGATAATAAAGGGAAAACACCAACACAGAGATGGAAACTACACCCAAGAAAAAACAAAAAAGTAATCCTTTAACAAAATTAAAAGAAGACAGCCACAAGAACAGATTCCCAACTTTAACAACAAAAATGAAAGGAGGCAACACTTACTCTTCTGTGATTTCTCTTAACATCAATAGACTCAATTCCCCAATAAAAAGACATAGAGTAATAGACTGGCTACACAAATAGGACCCAATATTTTGCTGCTTACAGGAAACCCACCTCAGGGACAAAGACAGACACTGCCTCAGAGTAAATGGCTGGAAAACAATTTTCCAAGCAAACAGTCCTAAGAAACAAGCTGAAGTAGCCATTCTAATATAGAATAAAATTGACTTTCAACCCAAAGTTATCAAAAAAGACAAGGAAGGGCACTTCATACTCATCAAAGGTAAAATCAACCAAGATGAACTCTCAATTCTGAATATATATGCTCCAAATGCAAGAGCAGCCACATTCATTAAAGAAACTTTAGTAAAGCTCAAAGCACACATTGCACCTCACACAATAATAGTGGGAGACTTCAACACCCCACTCTCATCAATGGACAGATCCGGGAAACCAAAACTAAATAGAGACACATGGAAAATAACAGAAGTTATGAAACAAATAGATTTAACAGATATCTACAGAACATTTTATCCTCAAACAAAAGGATATACCTTCTTCTAAGCACCTCATGGTACCTCCTCCAAAATTGACCATATAATTGGTCACAAACAGGCCTCAACAGATACAAAAATATTGAAATTATCCCATGCATCCTATCAGATCGCCATGGACTAAGGCTGATCTTCAATAATAGCATAAATAATAGAAAGCCAGGATTCACATGGATAATGAACAAAACTCTACTCAATGATACCTTCGTCAAGGAAGAAATAAAGAAAGAAATTAAAGACTTTTTAGAGTTTAATGAAAATGAAGTCACAACATACCCAAACTTATGGGACACAATGAAAACAGTCCTAAGAGGAAAACTTATTGCCCTGAGTGCCTCTAAAAAGAAACTAGAGAGAGCATACCCTAGCAGCCTGACAGCACACCTAGAAGCTCTAGAATGAAATGAAGCAAATGCACAAAAGAGGAGTAGATGGCAGGAAATAATCAAAATTAGGGCTGAAATCAACCAAGTGGAAACAAAAAGAACATTTCAAATAATCAACCAAACCAGTAGCTGGTTTTTTGAAAACATCAACAAGATAGATAATCCCTTAGCCAGACCAACTAGAGGGCACAGGGACAGTATCCTAATTAACAAAATCAGAAATGAAAACGGAGATATAACAACAGATCCTGAGGAAATCCAAAACATCTTCAGATCCTACTACAAAAGGCTATACTCAACAAAACTGAAAAACCTGGATGAAATGGACAACACCTAGACAGATACCATGTACCAAAGTTAAATCAGGATCAGAATAACAATCTTAACAGTCCCATTTCCCCTAAAGAAATAGAAGCAGTCATTAATAGTCTCCCAACCAAAAAGAGCCCAGAACCACATGGGTTTAGTGCAGAGTTCTATCAGACCTTCAAAGAAGACCTAATTCCAACTCTCCTCAAACTATTCCACAAAATAGAAACAGAAGGTACGCTAACCAATTCATTCTATGAAGCCATTATTACTCTGATATCTGAACCAGACAAAGATCCAACAAAGAAAGAGAAGTTCAGACCAATTTCCCTTATGAATATCAATGCAAAAATACTCAATAAAATCCTTGCAAACCGATTCCAAGAACATATCAAAATGATCATCTATCATGACCAAGTAGGTTTCATTCCAGGGATGCAGGGATGGTTTAATATACGGAAATCCATCAAAGTAATCCACTATATAAACAAACTCAAAGACGAAAACCACATGATCATCTCATTAGATGCTGGGAAAGCATTTGGCAAAATCCAACACCCCTTCATGATGAAAGTCATAGAAAGATCAGTAATTCATGGCCCATACCTAAACATAATAAAAGCAATATACAGCAAACCAGTAGCCAACATCAAAGTAAATGGAGAAAAGCTGGAAGCAATCCCACTAAAATCAGGGACTAGACAAGGCTGCCCACTTTCTCCCTACCTATTCAATATAGTAATTGAAGTCCTAGCCAGAGCAATTCGAAAACAAAAGGAGATCAAGGGGATACAAATTGGAAAGGAAGAAGTCAAAATATCACTATTTGCAGATGATATGATAGTATATATGAGTGACCCTAAAAATTCCAACAGAGAACTCCTAAACCTGATAAACAGCTTCAGTCCAGTAGCTGGATATAAAATTAACTCAAATTAATCAGTGGCCTTTTTCTACACAAAGGATAAACAGGATAAGAAAGAAACTGGGGAAGGAACACCCTTCACACTAGTCACAAATAATATAAAATACCTTGGTGTGACTCTAACTAAGGAAGTGAAAGATCTGTATGACAAGAACTTCAAGTCTCTGAAGAAAGAAATTGAAGAAGATCTCAGAAGATGGAAAGATTTCCCATGCTCATGGATTGGCAGGATTAATATAATCAAAATGGCTATTCTGCCGAAAGCAATCTACAGATTCAACGCAATCCCCATCAAAATCCCAACTCAATTGTTCACTGAGATAGAAAGGGCAGTTTGCAAATTCATCTGGAATAATAAAAAACCTAGGATAGCAAAAACCATTCTCAACAATAAAAGAACCTCTGGGGGAATTACCATGCCTGACATTAAGCTGTACTACAGAGCAATTGTGATAAAAACTGCATGGTACTGGTACAGCAACAGACAGATAGATCAATGGAATAGAATTGAAGACCCAGAAATGAATCCACACACCTATGGTCACCTGATCTTTGACAAGGGAGCTAAAACCATCCAGTGGAAAAAAGACAGCCTTTTCAACAAATGGTGCTGGCACAACTGGCTGTTATCATGTAGAAGAATGCGAATTGACCCATTCTTATCTCCTTGTACAAAGCTTAAGTCTAAGTGGATCAAAGACCTCCACATAAAACCAGAGACACTGAAATTTATAGAGAAGAAAGTGGGGAAAACCCTCGAAGATATAGGCACAGGAGAACGATTCCTAAACAGAACAACAACGGCCTATGCGGTCAGATCAAGAATTGACAAACGGGACCTTATGAAATTGCAAAGCTTCTGTAAGGCAAAAGACACAGTCAGCAAGACAAAAAGGCCACCAACAGATTGGGAAAGGATTTTTACCAATCCTAAATCTGATAGGGGACTAATATCCAACATCTACAAAGAGCTAAATAAGCTAGACTCCAGAAAAATGAATAACCCCATTAAAAAATGGGGTACAGAGCTAAACAAAGAATTCTCAATTGAGGAAATTCAAATGGCTGAGAAACATCTGAAAAAATGTTCAACATCCTTAATCATCATGGAAATGCAAATCAAAACAACACTGAGATTCCACATCACACCAGTCAGATGGTTAAGATAAAAAACTTAGGTGACAGCAGATGCTGGCGAGGATGTGGAGAAAGAGGAACACTCCTCCATTGCTGGTGGGATTGCAAGCTTGTACAAACACTCTGGAAGTCAGTCTGGAGTTATCTCAGAAAATTGGACATAGTACTACCAGAGGATCCAGCAATACCTCTCCTGGGCATATACCCAGAAGATGTTCCAACTGGTAAAAAGGACACATGCTCCACTTTGTTCATAGCAGCCTTATTTATAATAGCCAGAAGCTGGAAAGAACCCAGATGTCCCTCAACAGAGGAATGGATACAGAAAATATGGTACATTTACACAATGGAGTACTATTCTGCTATTTAAAAAAAATGAATTTATGAAATTCTTGGGCAAATAATCCTTAGTGAGGTAACCCAATCACAAAAGAAGTCATTGGATATGCGCTCACTGCTAAATGGATATTAGCCCAGATGCTTAGAACACCCAAGATACAATCTGCAAAACATGAAAATCAAGAAGGAAGACCAACGTGTGGATACTTCATTCCTCCTTTGAATAGGAAACAAAATACCCATGAAAGGAGTTACAGAGACAAAGTTTAGAGCTAAGATGAAAGGATGGACCATACAGAGACTAACCCACCTAGGATCCATCCCATAATCAGTCACTAAACTCAGACACTATTGCATAGGACAACAAGTGTTTACTGAAGGGACCCTGATATAGCTGACTCCCACAGAAGTAGATGCTCACAGTCATCTATAATAGGGAGCACAGGGCCCACATTGGAGAAGCTAGAGATAGAACACCAGGAGCTGAAGGGGTCTGCAACCCTAGAAGAGGAACAACAATATGAACTAAACAGAACTCCCAGAACTAGTGTCTCTAGCATCATATGTAACAGAAGATGGCCTAGTCAGCCATCATTGGGAGGAGAGGTCCCTTGGTACTGCAATCTTTATATGCCCCAATACAGGGGAATGCCAGGGCCAAGAAGTGGGAGTGGGTGGGAGGGAGCAAGGAGGGGGGAGGGGGAGGGGACTATTGGGATAGCATTTGAAATGTAAATTAAGAAAATATCTAATAAAAAAATAATAAAATAATAAAAATGAGTAGAGCCCAGATTCTGACTGAGTCAGAATCCAGATTTAAAAAAAAAAATTATCATGGCCAAGAAGTGGGAGTTAGTGGGTAGGGGAGCAAGGTGGGAGAAGGGTATAGGGGACATTTGGGATAGCATTAAAATGTAAATGAAGAAAATATCTAATAAAAATAGAATAATGACATTCAAAAATATAACTTCATAATATTTAACAATCTAAGGAATGAGTATATCATTTGAATAAAAAAATTACAAGATGAAAAGCTGTCTGTAGTCCCTCCTTTTTCTGATGTAATAACAGTGGGGCCTTCCAGCTCACCCATTCTAATTCTGCCAACTGTGAAATTTTAATTCTAAAAATTACTTATTATATATATATATATATATATATATATATATATATATATATATATATATATCAGCTGGTTCTTGAGTTTTCGTTTCAATTTCCCATGGATTTGTGAGCCATGAGGAAAGAAGAATAAGAATATGGGTGGCAGTGTATGAGGCCTCCATTCACGGGGCTTATGTGCACCAGAGAAGCTGCAGAGATATGCAACAGCCATTACTCATGGGGAAAGGCTACTCCATTTTGCAGGTTTCTGACCATTACAGTCCTGTAGCACACCCATCATCTGTTAGGATCTGTTGTCACTTATAGTCAGTTCTGAAAAATTAGATTATTTTTTCCAGCTCTACAAAAATGCTGTGATCTCTATTTTCTAATATTTTATGTGTAACCTGGCTAATATCACACCTGAATTATTCAACTAAAATTTCTTTTAAAAGTTCCTAAATGTAATCCATAAAATGCTGGCAATTATTAGTGTTTTGAGTGGAAACAAAAGGCTCATTTTCCCTAAATACCTTAGCTCCAAATGTAATATTCTAGTTGTTTCTGAAATTATTCTTTAACCATATTCTGTCCTTATGTCACTGTTTTGGTAATATGAACTTGCTGAAATTGTCACTTTTATGAAATTGCTATTATATAAAATATTTATAGTCACAACATTGACCATAGTCCAAAACCATGTGAATTAATGTATTTGTAGTCCTTAACAGAAAACAATAATGTTTATTGCAAACTCTGAACATTGGAGCCAGCAGTGGCCCCAATAGAGTCAAGACAGTTGAATCCTCTAAATAATTTTGAAGAGCTATTTTCTGTTTTGGCAAAAAGCAAAATGATCCAGAAGCTTTCAAGCCATACATTTATATGTTGTATATTCATAGAGCTTTTGCAATAAAATTTATCATTGCAAAGCGACATGTGTTTTCCCTAGATGTAAAAGGTCAATTTGAATTTAAAATGTGCAGGCCATTTCAGCCTAATCACAGGAAGACATCTTAATTAACATTTCATAATGTTTATAATATACCCATTGGTATTTTACAACATGAGATACATGACTGCCCCTTCCTGTTGGAAACTAACAGGCCCTCAATAAAATAAAGTAATAATAATGACTAGGATAAACAAAACTTCTGTGCTACCTACATCCATGCCTTCTGCCATGGATTGGAAGTGATGGATAGGGAAGCACGTTGCAGTCTATGGCATTTTGTAAACTGCACAAGGAAATGTGCTTCTTCTTGGAATGTCTTTGTTAAGAATAACTCTTGTACTTGTTCACTCGCTGTGTGCTCTTATCTACTATGCATATATCATTCTCCTCATGAACTTAAAAAAAATAAATCATTATTTGTAATCTTTTCTTTACAGTCCAGTCATTATCCCCCTCCTGTTATGTCCTCCAACAGTTTATCATCCTGTTCCTCTGCTTTTTTCTCCAAGAGGATGTCTCCACACCCCCACAAACCCTACTACCAAGGACCTCAAGTCTCTCAAGGGTTAGGTGCATCTTGTCTGGCTGAGGACAGATCAGGCAGTCCTCTGCTGTATATGTACGGGGGGTGGGGTGACGCTCGGACCAGCTACCTGTTTAGTGGCTCAGTGTCTGAGAGATCTCAGTGGTCTAGGTAAGTTGTGACTGCTGGTCCTCTTACAAGGTCGCCTTTCTCCTCAACTTCTTCCAACCTTTCCCTAGTTCAACCTAGTTCCCTAGTTCCTGACTTCAGTCTATTGGTTGAATGTAATTATCTGTAACTGCCTCAGTCAGCAGCTTCTCAGAGGGTTGGCATGCTAGGGTTCCTGTCTATAAGCACACCATAGCATCATTAGTAGTGTAAGGCCTTGAAGCCTCCCTTGAGATGGGTCCCAATTTGGGCTTGTGACTAGACCTCCTTTCCCTCAGTCTCTTCTCCATCATGTCCCTGCAGTTCTTTTAGACAAGAACCATTCTGGGTCGGATTTTTTGAGTGTAGAATGGTGTTGCCATCCTTTTGTTCCATTTGTTGCCCTGTCTTTCTACTGGAGGTGGATTCTACAAGTTCCCTCTCCCCACTGCTTGGCATTTTATGTATATACTTTTACATTTTTAAATTAAGCTGTAATAGTGTCGCTGGGTAGGCAATTGGTAACCCAAAGTACTAAACTAGCCCTTTACTTGAATGGAGATGATCTCACTCAGGTCATAAAAAAAAAATATATCCTTCAGAATAAAATGGAATTTTCCACTTCAGAGGTGGGGTGTTTTGAATGAGAGGTCCCTCACAAGTTCAGGCAGTTGAACACTTGGTCTCTTGTTGGTAGGCTCTATTTGAAGAAGCTGTGAAGGTCGTGCTGGAGAGAAACATCAATGAGGATAGGCTTTGAGACATCAACAGCCACAAAGTTTTCTCAGTCAGCTTATTGCTTCCTGTTTGCATTTTGCCATGTGAGCTCTCAGCTGCTGCTCCAAGGGCCTGCAGCCTGCTAGAACCTTCATGGACTCTAACTCCCTGGAAGTATAAACCCACCATAAACCCTACTTTCTGTTCATTGCCTTGGTCTTGCCATTTTGCAAACCAATAGAAAGTTAGCTAACATGGAGGGAAAATAGAATTCCAGAATGGAATGAATTAAAATTCTAAAAGAATAAAAAACAAGGCTCTGGTTGTTAGAGAGATGCAATGCCTGTAATTGTGCATAATTGAATTTTGTTTCATTGTAACATATTCTCCTCAAATTCTATCCTTTTTAGATCAAAGTTCAAATCACCTGGATTGTGTAGCCTTCATTTTCTTTTAGACAACTTACACAGTGATATTGCCAGCAAAAGTTATACTTTTTATGTTCATCCAAGCATATTAAATATCTTATTGTTAAAAACTTTGTAGTATGTCACCATCTATCTGCAACCAGCCCATCCCCACTCACCCTAACTATTCCATCCCCTTACTCCCCCATTTCCACTTTCCACTCTACTCCATTTCAAAAACATTGCTTGAAACAGAATGACTTGGGAACAACGTTACAGACACAGAAGTGTTTGTAAGAGTGCCCACTGCTTCTGAAAAATGATGTGGCAGCAGCCAGCCCTGGTGATCATGCTCTGCGGGATGAAGCACTCCATCCCAAGGCACACTCTCTGTACCTCCTATCACTGCTCCTTGACCAGCTCCTCAATAGAGATTTGCCTTTTTATACAAATATTCCTGAATGCACATGTAAATGTGTGTGTATATATATATGCATGAATAATTCATTTAATTATAGTTACAAGAGACTTAATTAACATAGTCTAAATTCATTTAGAATATAATGTAAGATCAGTCGAATATATTTGGGGGGTTAGGATAGAAATTTAAAGCCTTGGATGAATTTAATTGAAGTGTGAAAACTCTTAATTTTCTAAACTAGAATTGCTTTTATTTTTCTTTTGTGATTTGATTTATTATACAAGAAAACTACATGTAATCCTACTACCTAGTTATAAGCAGAGTGAATTAATTAATGTACACTGGTTTCTAGGGCAGTTTTGATGCAAAAGTACACAATTAGCAAAGTTAGTGTTTCAAAGCTCACATTCCTGTGATGGTTCTTTTATAGTACTTCACATATGCAACCAGGAAAAACAGACATGCATGTCAAGAGAGTTTGTGACAAGGTTTGCTTCATGAATTCAATATCACCTCTTTTTTATCTTTTCTTCAAGAATGTTTCAAATAACAACCACTAGTGCAGCCTGAGATCCTGTATATCAAGATAACCACATATGGCTTAATTTCCCTACACTATGTCCAAAGGAGTGTATGGATCAACATTGTGGTAAGAAAGACACTTACAGGACTACAGAATGGCTAAGTAAAGGGCAAGATTCAAATCTATGTAAAATTTGAAGTAAAGACCCAACCAAACTCAACACAGGCAAGTCCTGAAGCCCATCAATCAGAGACTTTGTCTATAAAGACACAGTAGGAGGAGTCACTGATGGATGAAGGGTAATTGACCCCTAAGAAGGAGCTGCACATCACTGTAGGAGGACGTTCAAGAACAAAATTGAGGCCTGGTCCATCAGACGACTCTGTGATAGAAAAACAACAGGACAGAGATAAAATGCCGAGCACCGGAAACCTATCCCTCACAAGACACCCTGTCCAGAACAAAGAGACAGAAGGTGTTTGAGTAGGTGTGCCCATTGGAAAACTAAGGAAACAAGAAATGGCAGTGTAAAGTTCATCAGATAGAAAAGAGCATCAAAACACCCAAAGGTAACCCTACCACCTAAGAGAATAAGAAATCCAGTCAATTAATAAAAACCAATGTTTCCATATCAAAAAAAAAAAAAAAAGAAATGACATGATCCTAACAAGCCAAACAACTCCTAAGACACGTTTTTCTTCATATAGTTCATCATAATCTAAAAACAAACACCTGTAAAAATATTTTCAGATATGTCAAACAACATTACAATTTACACAAAAATTGGATAATGTAATCAAAATATATCAGCTTATATTCTAATTAATAAACTGCAAAAAACAGAGCAAAATGAAATTGGATCTCTTACATAAGAATTTACAGATTAAAAAGCAAACTTAGATCACAAGGCAGAAACTTTGAAACAGGAGCACATAGACAGTCATGAAGAATGAAATTAAGGTGAAACTCATATTTATCCCAGAAACAAAGACTAACAAGCAAGATGTTGAAGGGAGAATGGAATCAATGGCGAGATGGGTTGCAAAGAAGCACTTGTGAGTCCGTGAAAAGGAAATGCAGAAGGAAAAATCAGAGGGCTGTGGCTATGTAGAAAGGAAACACAGACATTCTGACTTAATTGTGATTTGGTGACCTAAAAACATGAACAAAATGGTGAAGTAGAATTATTTATGAAGTTACAAATGAACAAAATAATTCCAGAAAAGCAAAAATGCCCGAGTCCCTTATGAAAGGACTCTGTGGTAAACCAGAACCAAATAAATTTTCATAAAGCTAGTACTCTCTATATTTGAGACTGTGATGCCACAACAAAATTTTCTGGCCTTGGAAAAGAATATGTGACATAAATACACACACACACACAGAGAGAGAGAGAGAGAGAGAGAGAGAGAGAGAGAGAGAGAGAGAGAGGCATGTGCACCTGGGCATGCACACAAATGAGTACAAAGACACACACACACATATACATTCGAAGAAACACACACGTGCATACAAAGTCACATACACACACACATTCATACAAACTCTTACCTTCATCTAAACAGAAAAAAAACAGAAAAGCAGATGAAGAAAATACTTTGAGAATGTACCATTAATGAATCAAAATTAAGAGTAAATGGTCCTCACAGTGGATTTCTAAAACATCTTTAGAGGCTGACTATTACCTAAAATAAAAACTCACTTAATTTGAAATAAAAGAATGAAAAGTGCTTATGTAAGTCATTTCCTGATTTGTTTCAAAATGCTGTTATTTTCATAGTTGCATAATATTCCCTGGAAAGGGCTGCTAAGTTGCTGTTTCCTACTCAATAATTCATACTTGGAAGTTGGGGTTTTAATTTCAAAGCTATAAATCTTTACATTTTAAATTTGAGATGACTATTTTGAATGAGCCAAAATTAAGCCAAATAGTAAGTAGTAGCATCAAATAGTAAGGAAAATACCATCTGTAATGTGGACAACAGTTATAATGCACTCAGCAGCTACAAAAAAATATAAAAGGTAAAAGGTGTTCAATGATATAAATGAGAGTTGAGAAATCATTGCCCAGGGGAGCTCAGGGTGGGGAAATACTTAAAGAACTTTTCCGGAGCATGCTGGGGAATGTCTTATAGGCAGAAAAAACGAAGAACTAAAACTATGAAACAAGACACAGGGGTCTCTGAGAATGAGTAGGAGGTTGCAGAAGACAATGGTTAGCAAGAAGTACCAATGAGGTCATCAGAAACTGTATACTGATCCCTTGCTCTGCTGAGCCTGGACTGCTGCATCAAGAGTCTGGAAATGTGCTTTGAACAATGAGGAGTCAAATACTTTTGTATCAGGATAGTGATGGTCAAGGTGATTGATATGTGGCATTTACAAAGATCCATTCTCAGTTCTGTACTAGGTGTTTCATAACGCCTTGGCTGTGAACGTCTATTATTGAGTTCTCACACAGGCACCATGGCAACATAAGGTCGGCCTTAAAACCTCCTCCATTCCTGTTCAGAATTAATAGCTTTTCTCCTACTTAAAACAGTTGTCTTCAGTGGGAACTCTGAGGTCCTCTAGAGCATTTGTGTGGCAGTACCTTATATGATTATAGAAAAATCAGCCCAATGCTATAATCACACAAAATATATAAATGAATGCTGAATGAATGCATTATGTATTTCTGAATAGCCAGATGTTTTTGGTACGGCATTCATTAATCATAGAGACAGATGACAGCCGAGTTACCCATGTTTTTCTGCTACACATTTGGATGTAAAGTCAGCTCAGTTAAAGGTTTCTCAAATCTCTTGGAGAAATCCGAGTGTACCTGCCAAACACTTACACTTTGCTGATTTTATTTTCACTCTCTGTGATATAGACAGAGTGCTACATTAATAATCATGGCCTTATTGGAAGTAAATGTGAGTTTCTGTGTCTTCTGCGAAGTTTTGTACATTTGGTTGTTGTGTTTATTTCATTTCAATTTGAGGACAACCTTCTAAATGATATCTTTTGGCTGAATTGCTTTTAGTTTAGGATTTATTTGATATAGACAGAAAGAACAGTTGTGTATTGAAAGACAGTCAAGTTTCCTATACACAAATGTTGAGATGTTTCTTTATTCCTCTTATGAACTGTGACAACAAAAACTCGATTGGAATCAAAGAAACTCGGTTTCTGGACTTAGTTAGGGCATATGAATTCATTCATTCAATAACTGCTTATGGAGGGTCCTAATGTGTCAACTAGCCATTACTCAAAACCCAGAAAATAGTGTGATCAATTCAAACGCAATATAACTGATTTAAAATCAAACTTGTCAAAAAAAGACTTTGTTGGACTTTCCTACCATAGTCATTGATTCTATATATTTTACAGAGTCAGGAAGAAAAATGTGTGAAGCAGAAATAAGGGTGTGGGGAAAGGAGTGAGGGGTAGACTCGTTAATAATTGACCCAAAGCATAGCATTGTAATTCCACTTATTATATAGTATGCCGGTCTTGATTAGAGCATGTCCAGTTGCCTCTGTTTGAATTAAATGATTTTAAAGACATCTGTCCTTCACATCACATCACATCACTATGTTCTAAAAGCAATTTATGTGTGTATGAGGGAATGGATGAATGGATGAATAAATGAACTAATTAATAAAGCTAGTTCATGTAGAGTTTGACATCGGTGGGGTTGTTCCATTCAAATTTTGGCAGGATCTATCCCTTCGAAGAGTTCTCGAGGAATTGGAAAGAGACTTGAAGTACAGTGCATGCAATAACAGAAGGAGATGCGCCGAAGTCACACTTGGCTCGCCCAGCAGTTTTCTGAAGACTGGAATTACCTACAGAACTTCCCTTAGCCAAAACCCAGAAGTGTCTTTCTCATCAAGGTCCTTTATTTAATTTGTGATTTCAGTTTGATCTTAAAGATGTTTTTCTTCTTTTTATTTACTTTATTTTTTGCCTGTAAGTTACTAAGTCCCAGGTCAGGAATATGGTAAAGGGGACTGGTAGAGGAGTCACAGCAAGCACTGTAAGGCAAAGCCTTGCTTTATGAATCAAAGAAAGATTTTAAAACAAGCTCCACATTTGGCTAGGTGACTGCTGACTTCAAACAAGTGATTAAAACACCCTAAATTTTAGTCACCTGAGAGAACTCTCCTCTTGAGATTAATATACAAGATGGATAAGATGTTGACAATGTTTAGCCCAGTGACTAGAATTTACCAAGAGCTAAAGGAACATTAACCGTTTTATTAGCATTCATACAAGATGTGACTTTTTCTTAGAAATGAATATATTATCTTAGGGACATATTATGCATAAGGCAGTAACCACTCTAGAAACAGAAAATCATGAAAATGATTATGGATTGGAGTCAGGGAGATCCTGTAATGTGCTGGCTGCGCAAGCATTAGAATCTAGTTCTGCATCTCTAACACTCCTTTAAAGAACTAGGCAGGGCAGTGTGCACCTGTAATCCTGGCACAAAGGGAAGATGCCATGACCAGAGGATTTCTGTGACTTCCCAGTCATGCTGTATCAGTCAGCTTTATGTTCACTAAGAGACTTTCCCAAAAAGTATTGTGGAGACCAATAGAGAAAGATATGCGTGTACTCATTATCTCCTCGTGCACATATCTGTATATATGTACATATATGTGCACTCATGCACACAAACACAAATTATGCATCAGAAAACCCTATAAAGAGTTAAGTCAAAAACATTATCTTGCATAAACCTTGTAAAAGCCAAGAGGCACAGGGATCCTCATCAAACTTTTTAATAGTTGGGTGTTTTGTTTGTTTATTAGGTTTTGTTTTATTTTTTGTTGCTGTTGGTTTATTCATTTGTTTGTTTGTTTGTTTGTTTGTTTTTAATGGAAAAGTCTCATATCTATAGTTCAGGCATATTTTGCACAGGAAAAGGGTTGTGCTTGAGATTTCTAAAACTCGTTGACTGGTGTAGGTTTTCTAGATTTTCTTTGTAGTTGGGAAATTGCATCCGGTTGAATTATGTGATGTCTAAAGGAGACAGAAGTGGTGTTGGTGTGCAAACAGTGTACAGCTGTGATGCACCGGAGTTCCCTATCTTCAGTTGTAATTGAGTCTGAGAACATGAGTGTGGCTGAAGTAGGTCTTGGTTGTCTCTCTACTCATTCATGCTCCATTCATTCCTTTCAACCAATAAAAGGGCTTTTAATGTTCTTCTTTATGGGGCATTATTTTCATCACTCAACAGCATCATTCTACAAATATACAATGATACGTATCTGAGACATAAAATTCTGCCTTAGAACATCAAACTTATATTTGAGAAATGTGTACTTTCATTATTTCTTCCTGTCATGTAAGACTTCTTCCTCTGAGCTACAGCTCCTTTCCCCTTGACTATAGACCTATTCTCTCCACTCCACCCAAGTCCATTACCAATCATTTCTGCCCATCATATTAATTGCTTCCATGTCTCTAGCTGTTCAATATGCTCGCTGCCTGAACCTTAAAACTTACCATTTGCAATGAAAATAATTCCTCATTTAAAAAGGCATGGAATCTCAGGAGCGGTGCCATACTGCTACAGAAGGATCTGAGTCCACCTCAGGCCTCATCTAACAGTTACTCTCAGATCTGTTTCTCTTCAAGGTAAAGTGTCTTTCCTTTGGCAGCATTCTAGGCAAATGACTTTATTCCAATTATATAAACCATAAATAAACAGGAATAAAAGAAATTAATGAGCACCCATACAAATGAGTGACAATCATTAAATACAGTTTTGCCTATTGGAAAACCTTGCTCTGACTTGAGTTTCAGTAAGACTATATCCTAATTATCTCAGTTCAGTTCTGCCATTCATAACCTTATTTTCTTAGGAACAGTGCTGATGGGTGGGATTCAAAACATGTATTCATATGTAAGGCTCAGTGCAATAGGAAAATGGTGTTCCCAGGTATGGTTTGTGAGAATATATTAATACATGTATTAATGATCACATTTCTTAAATGGTCTTACAAATCAGACTTCAGCCAAATGTAGCACTCCATTATAAGAGACAAGGGGGAAAATTGAATGTTGGAGTTCAAATTTATATAATAATTAGAAAAGACATTTATTTCAAAATGTGGAGGACTTGACAGTAAGAAAATGACAGAAAATCAGCTCTGCGGTGAATTATAAATGTCAAATTATTGGTCTGCATGTAAAGAAGTGTGTAGTTACTAGAAAGCAGTCTGCACCCACAACTGCTGCTTCTGCCTTTATCAGCTTCTTCTATTCCTCTAAGGTGTTCTGTCATTCACTGTCAAATCTCCAGTGTAAGACTATCAGACATATGTCAGATCAGCACCCAAAGCTTTCCAGGTCTGGACACATGAATGCAGTCCCATATTTTACACAATATCAAGAGTGTTCAGAGAGAACACTGTTATTAGAAGTCAGTTCCAGGGTGTACTCTAGCATATGGTAGTATTTGTGTGAGGAGAGTGAAGGGGAGGGTGACCATCATCATTCTATACTGTGTGTGGACTCAGGATACTGTCACAGTGTCAGCGGGATGAACAATGAAAAGGATGTTAACTAAATTTTGATGTGCAAGAACATGTGTTTAATTTGCAAGATGCTTTGTTTAATTAAAAGGTAAATACCATTTACAATTCCTCTTGCAGATGAATTTAGAGCAGCGACAACACCTACTGAAATTGCCGGCAGAATTTCTTGGATGCATTTGATCAATTAAAAGGGTACACATTTGAGAAGAAATAATTATTTTTTTCCATTTGTTTTCAAATAGGAATGGGTTTATTTTCTATAAACAGATTATTCCTCGAGTTTAACACCTAGCTAAATGCGAATTTAAAGGTACAAAAGTATATATTTATGTATCTAATATAGAATGGATAAATCTGAAGGCTAAAAGCATTCCTTGCTCGTCTCACCTTGAATAAGATTTTTTCCTTTTCTATCTATCTGTCTGTCTGTCTTTTTATAAAGGGTGATCCTGTGTGGATCAAAAAGGGGTTGACCTTTCACCCCTCCAGAGAGATAACCTTCCGCACCTCTCTTGGGAGCATCAATATAACTGTTCCATAAGCTTACTTCCATCTTAAGGCAGATGACAATGATCTCCGATCTCATGTTTTCTTTGTTTAAGATTTGCTCCCCTTTTTAAAGTGATCATGAAAAAGGAACAAGCTATTGATTCTTTAGCTGGCCTCGGGGCATAAAGGATGCTCAGGATTCCTTACTTATAACTTCTAATCTCAATAACGCAGGCAGTACAGATAAAATTTTTTTCCTGTAATTCAACACTGTGTGTACTTGTGGTTTGGATTCAGTTACACTTGGAGGCAGGAAATAGAAGAGTGACTCTCCTGAGAATCCAACCCAATCATTTTCTTAGTGGAGAACACCACATGACATCCAGGCAACATGAAAGGAAAATTCTGCACCACTTCTTCTACAATTCACCATACTGGGAATTGGATTTGGGTTAGCCCCACTGTGGGGCAGTCACCCAATACTCTTACAGCCATCCCAGTCCATTACATGGTTTACATACAAAAGACTGAAATATAAAATAGCCAATCACTTTTTTACATTAATTTATGGTTATAAACTATAATGTAGAAGTCATAGTATTCTTTTAGCAGGACTCGGAAAAAAAAGGGACTGATAAATTGGCAAAAAAGAATACAAAGAAAACTTCCACAAGTCAGTGTACTTTTTCTTTTTGTAATATTAGACAGTCCTCTTGTCTCTCCCCACCCCCATTCATTAAACAAAAGTTCCACTCTGTATCGTTGCCAAGAGGAAGTTTCAGATCATCTGTCAAGGAAAGCACAATAAAACCCTGCAAAACAAATTGCCCCTCATTAGTGGCAAATATGGACATATGACAATTGGCTATTGGTCCTCATTATTCAAAGTCTAACTGACTGAAATCTTTATGGAGAAAAAGGCAGGCACTGATTTGAAAACATTATTATGTCCTAATCATTCGGTAATTTTTCATTTCCATGTCTAGTATACTTTTTGTTTGTAATGATGAGTTCTATTTTCTGAAGGGAAAAATCTCTTTCTGGTTTTGAAAACTTAGGATTTAATTTTCTATACCTATCTCTCAATTCTTGCTCTATGTGGGACAGTGACCACTGTGTTCTATTTAAAGAGGGAAGTAACATTAGTACGAAACAGGAAAAGCTGGACCTTCTGCTGTCCCTATGCCAGCTTCATCTTGGGTTATGGTGTCACCTGCTTGGACAATGCCATATGTCTTTAAAAGGTTGGCATTTCAAACACATTATATAGAATAATTTGGTATGTTTATTGTTTCTTTATTCTATTGCCTACAGAAGTTTCTGTTTACATATGGACATCTAACCCTCATTTTACAGGAAGCCTCTGGGAACGAATCATCCTTGACCATGAACAAGCCACTGACCTTGACCATGAACAAGCCACTGAAGAGAGCTCTGTATCTGGCTACCGTTGGCCATATCCACTTAGTAATCTCCAATTGTTTTATTATTTGGCTTCCCATATTTATTGACCAGAAAACTTGGAAAAATGTCTGTATAATTTTTTTTACACACTATAAGATCTATTTTCAGAGAAATGTCTTTGTAAAATGACCTCACTAACAATGGCCCTGAGCTTCCCTTGAACAAATGAAGGCCTTTTTTCCGGGATTGTTTTGTTTTTCTCTGTGTTGAATTTCCAGTGTCCAGGACAGTCGCCAAGTTCATGGCAATAACCGGTGACTGAATGGGGGGGGTGTGAATCTCTGACAGTTAAATAAGAAGGGACAGGAAGCTCTGAGAACATGAAACTTTGCTGTTTGAATTCAGAAAAGCTGGGTCCCGCTCTCTTCCCTGACTACAGAAGTGACTTGGAAAGTTCCGTGTTATCTCTCAGAACACCACACCACCCCTTTACAAAACAGAAGGGGTAGATTAGATCATTTCAAAAAGCTTTTCAGGTCTTAAAAAAAATCTGTGAAAGCATTTGTGGTATAATTTCACACAAACAAACCAGATTCATTACATAACATTTTGCTTCCAAACTGATATTGATACTAACAGTTTAATGAGAGATGAGAGGCAGAAAACCCCCAACTTGATATTAACAGCTATATTCAGCTAAATTACAGTTTTGGAAACGTCAGAGATCCCCAACATGAGGGTAGGCCCTGTGGCCAAATAATTTTCACACAGCCGAGAAAGCTGAGGCATATGGGCTATGGTCCAACCCATGACTTGGGGCAGTTCATCTGGGTGTATCTCTGATTCTGTGAGCTCTACTAAATATGATGGGACCCTAAAAGCAGCCCATCAAATTCATTCTCCATCTAAGTTAACTGTACAGCACAGAGTAAACCAGTTCTCCAAATATATTTCAGTATATTCTAAGCATACACCAAAAATATGAATGGCACTTTGACGAATGGATGCCTTCCGTTTGGAGGTTTGCTCTAAGTTTCTCATCATAACCACTCCTAGCTGAAAAGAAGCAACTTATGAAGGGAGATCAGTAGCAATAAGCCTTATTAATATGAACTTTGTGACACGCATTTGTGACATACCAAACTATGATGGGCTGGACCTTCTGAGTGGTTGTGTAAAGTTTATACTGTTACTACCTTTCCTGAAACCTCTTGTAACTGCTTTAACTGCAGTTCAAGTAAATCCAATATGATTATTCTAGTCCTTTGCCCTTAATCCACCACCCAAAATAAATTTGTATTGTTTCTATACAAGAAGATATTTATAATTAAGGTGAAATGTGGGATCTGTCTGAGCTTTTTATGATCCAAGAATTTTTCTCTCTATCTTCTTTGTGCATCATGGAATAGACCAAAGAGCTATCATCAGAACTTCTAGTTTTAAGGACTCTGCATTGTTTTAGGTGTAATTGCCAAGTTCTGTTTTTCTGACTATTAAAATGAGATAATTCTCAATAACTCTCTTACAAAGCGAATTATCATTATTAGTAATTATTATTATTACTATTTTATTATTATTAATGTTTTGGCTATCTTGGTCTCTCTATGTAGACCAGGCCAGGACCTGAAGTTCAGAGAAGAGCCTGCCTCTGCCCATTGAATGCTGGGATTAAAGACATGCACCACCACCACCTGGCTAAAGCAAATATTCATATCTTTAAATTTTATATTTATCGTAAAACATAAATAATTTTTCCTTATGAAAGACTCTGACATAAAACATTCATTTCAATATCGTCAGTGAGAGCAAATGTACAATAAGCAAGATACGTTGCTCTCATGTCTACTCCTACATCACCAAATGTGAAGCCGTAGTCAGGCAAGTCAACCTTTTCAAGTCTGATTCTCCACTTCTGTGGCATGAGAAGCTACAGCAGATCCTATTTCCCAGGGCTGGATGGGGGGATTAAGTGAGACTGAGAACATAAAAGGAGAGAGGCCCACAGCATCTAGTGCTAAGCAACCATTCAACATACTCCAGACCCTTACACTGTTTTTGCTTCATCTTCCTGAGGAGCTGTAATTCCTTAAGGATTGCTCTATGAGCAGCAACCAGAGCCCTCGTCACACCAGCCTCATCTTCTACCTTAATAGCAAGTCAATGATCCTGGCATCCATCTAAATATCATAAAAACCCTGGCATCCTTAGATCTTGCATGCTATGAATTGACATCCCGTTTGCCCCCTAAATCCTTTAGTTTCTTTACCTAGATCCCTGTGTGAAGAAAACAAAAATAGCCCTGGTCCATCACTAGGTAAATCAGTATTTAACTGCAAAAATTACATGTGGAAAAATAAATGCCTTCTCAGACAATATATATCCAAAAACAACAGACTTTACTGGTAGTAATGACCATACAATACTACCCCCATCTCGTACTCTCTAGCAAGAATAGAAACACACACACCTACACACACACACACACACACACACACACACACACACACACACGAAAGATACACAGCTCGAAGCCCTTTTCAAGGCTAAGCTACTTTCAAAAACCATACAAAATGAACCTATGAATTCCCTAGAAAAACAGAATAATCCCCCACTTCTGAGTGAGAGGTTCCAGGTACAGTATATGAGAATGCAACTTTCCTTGAGGAAGACTACAGTACAGGTAGCAGAAGAGAAAAGGAAAGGGAGTCCTCCTTCCTCTTCCCTCCTTTTCTGGCTTACAGGACGTTTGTTGCCTGCTATCCACATTCTGAACTATTAATAGATAGTTCCTCCAACCATTGATAAAAAGCTTCCAGAAACGTGTCATCAGAGCTCTTCCGAACGTATAAATGTGGGTTTCCTTGAGTGGAGTGTGTGTGTGCGCGTGTGTGTGTGTGTGTGTGTGTGTGTGTGTGTGTGTGTGTGATCTTGATGCTCGCAAAACGTGTTTTCAACAACAGCTGTGACTTTTTTCCCTCTTATTTTTTATTGAGGGGAAGAGATTCTTGAACACCCAACCCCCATACCTCAGCTAGGGTCTAGGAAAGAGTCCCTGTGCACATAGGGAGAAGCTGAACTCGCACTTACTTTGAGCAGTAAAACAGGTGAGCAAGAAATTTTTGCTTTTTTTTTTTTTAAGAGCTTTGTTTGGTGGGATTGGTTTTCTGTTTGTTTGAACTGGTACCCTACACTGGGGGCGCGGAGGGTCCAGTTGGGTCTGGGTGGGGCCAGGCAATGGAAGTGTGGAGTGGGTCTCCGCGCCAGTCTCGTCTGACCAGCAGGGGGACCCGGGGCACTTCTCCAGAGTCGGTGGGCACAGCGGGGGGCGACTCGGGTAAGGATTAGGAAAGGGGAAAGCCCGGTTCGGGACAAGGACTGGAGACCTTCAGCCGGAGCAATGCATACACTGGCCGGCCTGGGTTGCTTCTTGCAGGACACATCCAGGAGGGGTGGGGCTCGGCACAAGAGTGCATTCCTCTCCTTACCCCTCTATGAAGATCTCCGGTGCTGCCTCGATTCGACCTGGAGCTTCTGGTCATTTCGGGGTTGCGATGGTCAGCCTTAATCCCTAACGCTTTAGGAAACAAGGCGGAAGTCGTCCACTAGTATCCTGAAGGACTTAAGCGACCACTCGGGTGCACCCCACACCTTTCGCTTCTGCAATAGAGAAGAGTAGATTACTCAGCCAGGAAGTACTAGGGCTGGTCTTTTGATACTCTCTATGAACCACATATTTGCTTGGCTTGCTTATCTTGATGTGAGGTGGGGTGGGGTTCACTTTGCTTCCTTACTCTCCTGAAGCATTCATCCATCCCACAGAGTTATGTGGTGGCCATGTGGCAAATAAAAGTGGTACTTCTGCCTTGGAGTGCAGCTGAGAGACACTGGGGTCCAGCCCTTTGGAATGATCTAGGCCTACTGAGGGGAGCTAAATCCCCACTGTTTTTCTGACCCTCACTTAAAACTGCTCTGAGATCAGCTTTTAATTGGCCTCAGTTTAGATAAGTCTAGATTTTACTTGATATGGGTTAGGTTTAAAAATTGTGACTTTCCAGGGGAAAGATATTTTCTGATGTGATGTTAGCCAAGGCCTAAAATTTGCATAAATTAACGTTTCCAAAACTATCTCTCTAAGCACCCCATACAAGTACACAGTGGTTTCTACTACCACTTTCACTACTTAGACACCTATCTAATAAATACCAGCCCCCTCCCTCCCTCCCTCCCTCCCTCCCTCCCTCTTTCTCTTAGTCCTCCAGGTAAAACTTGAATTAAGTCATTGAACATATTAATAGGATTGAATGGTTTGGGGCAATTGAAAATTTATGTTTAACAACCCACCATTCCAGGAATAATATCACTGCACTAACTTCTAGAACTCATTTTTGTTTCTTTGAAAACCCGACAGTGCTAGTAAAACTTAGTGGGATTGTTTTCCATAGCACTTGTAGGCAATGTGCTTTGTCTAGGACAGGAAAACTAAGAGTCCCTACTCTCTTGTCAGGGGACACCACTCTCCTTCTACAGGCTCTAACAGAAAACTGTGGCTAAACTTTTAAATCGTGGCAGTCAACATTTGAGACTTAATAGCAGTGTGTGTTTGTACAACTCAATCATGTGTGATAAACATATCATATATGTGACATATAGCTTTGAAAAGGAAAATGGGTTTTCATTTCTTTAAACACAATTTAAAGTCAACTAGACATGTCACTTTCAGGAACCGGTATTTCTACCATCTGTAGCCCAGCAACCTTGTCAAGGTCCCCTCTTTATATGAAGTGGCACTAATGAATTATATAGGTAAAGAGTTTTTATATAAAAATACTGCATCCTTCTAAACTTCCAACATATTCTAAAGATGAACCCGAACAAAGAAAAGTATGCAACCATTTTTTTATATGTGTTTTGTTTTTAGCATGGTTGAAGAGAGAAGCATTATCTACAGTTTCTATCCCCTATAAACATTCTAGAAGACTTGGGGGGGGGGGAGAATTCTTAAAAAAAAAAAAAACCTTCTAAATATTGTCACTAAGGCTTTGGCAAGCATTTTAAGAATACCTTAAGCAAAAAAACACATTTTTGTAGCTACTTCCAAACAATGTTGGAAGACACTCCAACATGTGACTAAGTAAGCTGCTTAGTGAAGGTGTGTCATTAGACTATGTGGCATGTTGAATGAGATTTGTCAATGAGACCTGAGTTTGCACAGTAAGGAAATACCCTTTGCAGGTTCTTTACAACGTAGTGTCAAATGTCACACTATTGGACTCCCCAAATGAGAACTTTTCCTTCTGAATTCTCCTCAAAAGCCTGATGTAATCCTTGATGCTGTGGAAACTTGATGCATTTTGATGCCTTGTTTGGTCAATTCCAAATTTTCCTCCTGCTCAGTAGGTGCTTTATTTGTAAGAGTCGACTTTAAGAAGGAATGGTGATGCACAAGTGTGAAAGTTGACATACTGTCTTATCTGATAATCAACATAAAGCAATATCATTGTTTCTATCCTGTGAACAGATGAGAGAACCCAAAGGGTTTGATTTGAACGCCCTCCACAGAGGCTACCGAGAGCATAACGAGGTGATGTAGCAGATAGCCTACCACTACATATTCATTACTGGAAAATAATTACTTTACATTTAACACACTTTTAGTTGTACTAATTCCCCTCGGAAATTAATAATAAGAAAGGGATAAGAAAAGGAAGGACAGGCAGTGTTGAGTGCACCAATGTTCCCATCATGCCATGAATAAAGGAAAGAGTTTGCTTGCCCCAGCTCAGTTCTCATAAGAAAACCTAGAATCTCTATTTTCCTTAGTGCTCATTTTATGAATGCCCAGCTATTTCTAAATCAATAGTTTATATAAAAGCAAACCAAAGGTGAAATTTTGAGTCTACTTACATATTGGTCGAGCCTGAATAACTTGACTATCATACATTTTCTGAAGACCTGGCCAAAATCCGCCTGCGGTTTCAACCTGACCTGCAGGGGGCAATAGCTTGACGCGAATGACAGCTAAGGCTGCTGAGCTATTAGACTTGAAATTCTGACTTTGACCCTGGAATGTTGTGTAGGTTGGAAAGAGTGCTTAATTAATGTATATTGAAACAAAAGATCAGGTAAATTGTTTGATTTGTCTTCAAGCTATATTTTTAGACTAATCTAATTCAGTTTTTTTTTCTTAAAGAGATTATCAGAGTTTTTCAGTAGACACATTCAGCTACCTCAAGAATTATCTTAAATACTAATTGTTTACTAAAGAATTGATGTAATTTTTTAAAAAGCAGAATAAAGTGAATATGATTATCTGTTTTCAAATGGATGTGAAAATCAGAGAAGTGTAGCCTATTTGTAACAGGTAATAAAGGAATGCTACATGTATATAGAAGAAATTCTCTTATGATGTTCCTCTAAAAATATCTGAAAATTGCAAATAGGTGAGGGACAGTCACACACTGCTTGAAATATATTCTCCCTCCATACATAAAACATTAATTTTGAATAGGAGTATGCATTTAAATATCACATTTGACAGGTTGTGATATATTTTATTTCCCTATTTTTCTATTACAAATAGAGTAGAATTTATTGATTATTGATAGTATACACCCTTTTCCTCTTCCTGACATCTCTACCCTGTCCCACATTGCCATATCACTCCCATCAAATGTTTACTTTAGATCAGAGACACATCAAAAGGTGTATGGGTGGGAGGAGGGACTATAAAACTTAATTTTTAAAAAACTCTTTCCCATCAATTTTAAATAATACAAAATGTTTCTCTAAAAGGCATCCTGATTTCAATAAGTCAAAGAAGGTACCTGGAACAAATAATCCCTGGTCAAAGCTAGTGGTATTTACTAGGTTGTTTTTATATACAGCATATGCTTTGCATGTATTTTGATCACAGTAAGAAAAAGCATGATAGTTTTTTTTTTTTTTTTTAGAACTGCTATATAAGTGCTCCTTTTCTTTTCTGTGACAGTTTGGTGCTGATTTTAAAAATTAAAAAATAAAAAAAAGGCTTTAAAGGCATCATTTTTTCTCTCCAGTATGCTAAAGATGTTGTATATATATTTTGCTTTCCTTTAAGGAAAGAATATGGGGGTTGCTTACACAGGGAACGAAAATTCTATTCTCCAACCCCCCTCCCATTCTACTAAACCGTTTTAGTCGACATATGTTTGTTATCAGAGAGAGGTGCTGTGAACACACAGCCATTTTCTTAGCAGCTTTTTGACTGTATGTTACCATAGTCCCACAAGGCATTGGTCCTTTCCCATTGGGAAGTCATGAATAAGAGACTATGAAGCTCACACGTCAGATCTTCCTCAATTAATCCACCATTAGCATGTTCGGGGTCCACTACTGGATGGTTAACAGCGGCTTTTTGTAACTGTACGCCGACCATACCCAATTATGCTTTGCTAAAAATGAACTCTTTGCAGACCAAGCCTCTAGGGCTGTCAGTGTTTTCCGTTTTCCTATTTTAACGTTTGTGTATAGTGGCAGGCGACAGATGGTGTGGATCAGATCGATTTGATTGCATTAGATGATTTTCCCCCCTTCCCCACGCCTTTCTGGAAGCTCGCATCAGCTGAAGGCTCTCGCCTGGGACTCCTCCGAAGCATGAGCAAGCCGCCACCACGCGAAGGCACTGGGGCACAGCCAGCGAAAGGCGACGAGGTCCCTTCCCAGGGCTTGTTAACACTGTAACCGGGCGCTCAGAGAGCAGCGGTTCCCACTGCCCAAGCCTGCCTCACCGCCCATCTGATGACTCCTGGCTTCTGCACACAGTTGGAGTTCAGCTGGCAACCTGGATTTAGAGGGTAAGCACTTCATTCTAGACGGATTTGTGACAGTTACTTTGCTATACCTGCGATACCGCAGACAAATCTCAGCAAACGCAAAGGATGTAGGATGTGTGGGAGAGGGCGACTATGTTTACATCGGTAAATGGGTTTCTTTTTGTCTGAGACCGAGAGTGTTACTCGGTGATGATGTGTATAGTGTTTTGCCATTGATTGTAGGAGTCCACTACCACCCTCCTCCCGATTTTTCCCCTCTCCTTCGTGTTTTCTCTTTTCTACTTGAGAGGGAAGGAGAGATAGAAGGAGGGAGGAGGGAGTTAAGGAGGGAGGGGAGAAGAGAGGAGAGAGAGAGAGAGAGAGAGAGAGAGAGAGAGAGAGAGAGAGAGAGAATATTTCTGCTTTAGCTTAATTGCCTTATTTCCTAAACCGATTGTTTTGTAGCTCGCTTTATGTATATTTGGTTTTTAATTACCAAGCCTTTAGCTAGGATGGGTGTTGGGGAGTGGGGGATAGGGTGGGGAAGTACAGAGGAACACTGCCATAGTGGCAGTGGCCTTGAGAGATCAAAAGGTGCTGAAAGCACCCTTTGCCCGAAAAACACACCTTCAGTTATTAGGGCGCGAGGGAATTGTAGATTCTAATAAACATGGCTTGCAGGAGTCGACGAACAAAGGTACTTAATGCGGACCTAAGCCTCCGCTGCTATTGCTCCGATAGCGGTACCTAAATATTCCAGAGGAAAGTGTAAGTTGATCAACAAACGCCCTGGTAGTATTGGGCTTTTTCCCTTTTCCGGTTTTTTTTTTTTTTTTGTGTGTGTGTGTGTGTGTGTGTGTGTGTGTGTGTGTGTGTGTGTGTGTGTGTGTGTGTGTGTGTGTGTGTGTATGTGTGTGTGTGTGTGTGTGATTTTCTTGGAATCGTGATAAACTAAAGGAAAGAACTTGGAAAGCATTGAAAAGCTGTGTGGGCATTTATGCCGTGATTCTACAGCATGAGGAGAACGTGTGTATGCGAGGTGTGTGTATGTGTATGTGTGCCTTGACCATGCTTCTGACTTGAAAACCATTCCATTTAGTAAATCAAATCCTATTTGTACGATGTGTTTTGTTTTCCTTTCAGAGGCAGTTGAGATTTTAAATAAAAGAGTTCAGAAGGAAATGCACATGCTGCTCATAGACTATAGCATTACTTTCCCTAAGGGCTTTTGTTTCTAGGAGTTCAGGGTAAAGGGAACCTGTCAGCTTTCTTGATTTTTTTTTCTACTGGTTGTAGTACCAGAGAAAAGCTCCATTTTATATCTATGTTGGGTAATGGCAGCAAATAGTATTTATTAATTGTTTCACTGGCTTGAATCTTTTGGTAAATGGAGTTACCTAAAAAGATACTGCAAAAATAGGCTATAGTCGGTGGGATGTACTATTTTTCTTTTGAGTTATTTCAGGCAAACATTAAATCATAAGATCTGGAATTCATGTTGGTTTTTCTACTTGTAAGTAATGTGTCAGGAAAGGATGAGTTGGTCTGCCTGGAGAAGTGTTATGTCAAAAAAATAATAATGAGAGTAGTCACAATCTAAGTCCCTTAAATTACAGCCAGGTCAGTCAGAGATGAGTCGTGGTGGTGGGGGAGACTGTTACATAATTACTCCTTGATGAAGAGCTATTTGCACTTACATAATTTCAGATATCATGTCTGTTGCCATCTTTCCATGTTCCTCCCCTCCACTCACATAGATGTACTTTCATGTATTTGAAAGTAAAGCAAGAAACAAATTGGGAACTTTCTAATGGAGCTGCAGCATGTCTTGGGTGGTGGCATTCCACTGGTCCATTTTATTTAGTGAACAATACCCCCCCCCATTTATTGGTATATCTACTGTAGAGTCTTAAGACAAAGCTGCTCCAGTAAGAGCCATATAGATCACCAAAGAATAGGAGATTTTTTCTCTTAATGTCAAAATTAGTCACTTTGAGAATGAGTTGAATGAGTTTTTATTGGGTTTCCTTCTTCAAATTATTTACCTGAGGACAGAGCTTCAAAGGGCTTTCTGTCAAGGTATTCTCAACCCTGCACGGTGATGTATTCGTAGTGAGTACTGAAAGGGTGGACTGAGAAATTAAACACCCTGGCAGTTCTAAATGAAGCTTAAACCCTAGAAGCTCAACCAGCTTGTCAACTTAGTGAGTTCAGAGAGTATGGAAAATGGGCTTAATTATTTTGTGCCTCGAAGCTGTTTCCCTCCCTTTAAAAACCATTATGTTGTACATAGCTCTAAGGCCTTCAAAGGGGAGATGCCTATTTTTGCAGATCTATCAGTATTTGATTTCAAGTAATAAATTGATTGACTGCTTATTTTCTATGAGAACATGCATTTCCAAAACACACTGCTGAAAATCCCACCAATGCATGACCCTATCTTGATCTGAGACTCACTTCTTCCTAAAGCCACCCAGGCAAATACATTTGTAGTATCTGTGTGCTTAACTATGCATGTCTTCTACAGGGTCCGCTTGCTGCCATGACACTCAATCAAAGCACCTAGAGTGAGCTGGTCATGACCAGAGTCCGCATGGAGCAGAGCAAGTACCAAGGAGAGCGCTGGGTGACCACCAGGTAAACTGAAGATTACTTATCACTCCCCAAAGATCCTTGGCAGTACTCTCTTGCTCCGCGCGGAAAGAAAGCACTTGTCTGTTGTGTGTTAAGTGGCTGGTCCTGTGATTTGTCTTTCAGAATTGGAAATAGAACAGCCATTTGGAAGATCTGGGCAGGAAGCAACAGAGTACAGCTTTGGAGCCTTCTTTAGGGAAATCGAGTTATGGATTTATGGTCCCGGTCAAGCTCAGCCCAGCCCTAGCCAGGGGCGGGCTCCGCAGCAAGAGTTCTTTCTGGCGGTGGCGGCGGCGGCGGCGGCAGCAGCGGCAGCGGCAGCGGCAGCAGTGACAGCGGTAGCAGAGGCAGAGGCAGAGGCAGCGGCAGCTTGGCCCTCTGACTCTCTTCGGTGACGGGTATTCTTGGGTGGATAATACGGATTACGTTGTTATTGCTTAAGAATACGCGTAGTCGAGGAGAGTACCAGCGGCAGGCGGGCAGCGGCCGCCCCTCCCAGCCCACCAGCTGGCCACTAAAAGCTCCCGGTTGCCAAGGTAGCACTTTTTATGTTTTCTTTTCCTCGGGTGGTTTCTTTCTGGATCTTCCTGGCACCTCTGGTGACCCAGACCGCTTTTAGAAGGAAAAGGGGCGGGGGAGGGGGTGCGCGTCCGGGTGGGGGGCGGGGGGCGAGGCGGAGGAGAAGGGAGGCGGAGAAAGGAAGGGGTCTCTGAAGCCTGGGCTGTGGGGCCATTTGAGTTCTCTCTCTCTCTCTCTCTCTCTCTCTCTCTCTCTCTCTCTCTCTCTCTCTCTCCCTCTCTCTCTCTCTCCTCCCCTCTCTCTCTCTCTCTCTCCTAGAGGGCAGGGTGGCAAAGTGCGGATCTGAAAGATTTTCTAAAGTTGCAGAGGATTAGAAGGCCTGGACCAGTTTTGCAGCATCTTTGAGCGCTGAGCTAGAGCAGGGGGAGAGGGTCGCCTGGGGCATGCCTCGGCCAAAAGGGCGTGTCCGTGGGCGAAGGTGCCCCCGGCAAGCTTGTCCAAGCTCATGACTTCGCGAATCTCCGGCCTGGGGCGGAGCCGGAGCCCCACCCGCGACCGGCGGAGCTGCTCTGCAAGCAGACCTGGAAACCGTGCTAGGGAAGGGGCGGGGGACAGGGGGTTGGGTCCCGGTGGAACTTTCTGATTACAAGTGTTGTGGGTCTCTGAGGAACCCCTATTTTCTTTTTGGATTCTCCGCGAAGATGTGGAGAAGCAGGCTGATATTGGGATTGGTTGCACTGTGGCAAAGAGCTGGAACCTTTCTGAAAGAGGTTGGGGCAGGCAGTGACTGTTTAGATGTCCAGTTTCTTTGGGACACTTTTCCAGCGCTGCCTTTCCCTACCTTCTGCCTTTGGGATGAGTCTCAAACATCAACAAAATCAAGATCTGTTCTCAGTCTCGGGTCTGCAGCAGAGTGATGAGAGGAAGAGGAAATATTCCACTCTTCTTGTCTGTTTATAATGTTAATGGACCATAAAACAATGTGGATGCTTCCCCTCCTAGGGAGGAGCAAGCAATCACTCGCGCGATCCCTTCCATCACGCCCGGGCACTCCCGGGGCAAGCGGACCTAGCAGGAGTTTAAGGTGTTTTTTGGAGCCGGAAAATGTGGTGGAAGGCAAGGGCAGAGGCTTGAGAACTCAGCCCTAGCTGTCAGCGGACCTCTTGGCTGTGCAGTTTGCTTTTCTTATTCTTTGGAGGCTGCTGGTTCCTTGGGTGGTGGCGCTTCAAAGGTGGGAGGAGAAATCCTGGGACCAGAGCGATTCAGGTTCCCAGAAGGTTCCACCAAGCGCGGATAGACTTTAAGACCAGTTTTCATCCCTTGCGCGTTGAGGGTTGATTTTGCTTGAAGGACTGGCTGCGAAGAAGACTGAATTCCAGAGAAGTCGAAGCTGCTGGAGAAATGAAAGCAGCTCTCTGGTGGGGTTCCCGGGACCCATTCTAAGCTCAGCAGCGCCAAGCCACTTTCTTCCTCTGGAGTATGTGCCATTCACCTCAACAGGACTTGCGGTCTCTCTACTGGGTCCTTGCCCATAAGAGCAAGCTGAAGCCCCTGAGAAACTGCAAGAGCCCTGGAAAAACAGCCTTTCCCATTTAAGGTCTTCCCCTTTCTTCCAGCACTAGACCTGTAATGATAGGTCCTCATGCCAGACCTCTCTTTTCCTCTTCCTATCCTCATGTGTCTGCCCCCTGAATGAGTCCCAAGCTATCTAGACTGATAGCCCATGTATTGTAGCTGTGTTAAGAGGGGAAACGGGTGTGGTCCTGTTCAGACTCCTGAGAATGAGCCCGTTTATCACAATGGGGTGAGGAAACAAACAGAAGCTGTCTTTGCAGGCAACATTCTGTCACTACTAAGAAAACTCTGTAACTAACATTCTTTCTTTCATTGTTCCAAGAACTGCCTTTCTTAGGGATCCACCAGTTGGTGATTAAGGGCTTTTAAATATTGTGCTCGTTAAGTGTCTAACCATATTCAGTGTGTCTATGGTGCTGTTGTTTCCCTGGAAATTAAAAAAAAAAGTAGAGAGAATTGGTGTGGGCTTGCTGCTTGCTTTGCCTGGAAAGGTAGTCTCATCTGGTTGACTAAGTGTGGAAGGTTTCAGGGCAGACATAGCTGAGGGCCTGGTATTGGAAGGAGAAATGGAAGATGTCATATTCCATCATTTGTTGTGGGAATAAGCAAGCTCTTTTTTGGAAAATAAGCTATTTCATTCAGTTCTTTGGCAATGGGGCTTCAGCTCATGATTGAAATCGCTTCATAAATGAATAATAAGTTTTAGAGTGGGATAATAGGAATTGAAAGAGAAGGGAGCCTTTCCCCATGCTATGACAAACGAAGTGTTTTGATTTTCTTCTGATTGCGTGGTTTGAATTTTTCTCTTGAAGAATTATTTACTTATAAAAGTTTCCATTAGGTGTCAGTCTGACTGAACTGATTTCTGTTTTAGATTATTGGGGGTGGGGGCATTTCCCCAATCCAAGCATTTATAAAAAAGGGGGGAGTCAAGTCAACCCAAACTTTATTAACTGGACATGACTGTGATCATTTGTTTTGTGACCAGACAGCCTATTGTTTTAGATTAGAAGGCACGGTTTTTAAAATTACATCACAACTAGCCACTCAGTGCTTTTACACTACCTGTATGTCTAGGCAGCAGGAAGGAAGTGCAAAGTGCTTGTTGGTGCGTTCCACATTAGAATATAGAGATACTACGTAGTCATAATCATTTTTCCATTAAGGTCCACGCTCCAGAAGAATAGGCACCATCTTTATAATATTTACTTTGCCTTAAGAAATGAAGAGTACTTCTATTTTCTTAAGCAATTGTAGGTATTGCTTAGACTCTGTTTGCTGGATAACATCACTTCTGGTATAATGAAAAGAAATGGAAAAAGAAACTCATCAATGCTTCTTTCATCATTAATTTTTCTTTAAACAAGACTGCCTGAATGCTTTAAAAAAAAGTATAGCCTTAATGCATGGTTTGATGAGAGCATTGGAATCCATGATGTATGATATCATCCAGGGTGTATGATATCTGTGAACACTCAATTCACATTGTAATACATAATATTCATAAGCAGGTGTAAGAAAGATCATCTTGATTAATTGTTTGCTACTAAATCTCAGGTAAGGAGTCTGACAGACACTGGATTTACAAAGAACCTGCTTATTGTCTCTGTGGCTATGAATTGTGTTCTAGTGTTGCTGCTTAAACAAAATGTCAGGGAACTTGAACTCAGGACTAAAGATGCATAGACATTCACGTTTATTCCTATGTTAATGCACTAGAAGGAATTTCTATTAGTGACTTTTGCCAAATACACTATCCAGTAACTAGTTATATTCCAGGACCAAGATTTTTCTGAAGCCATTGTTAACCCTAGAACAAATACCTGGTATTACACCAGTGTGAATCTAGAACCAAAGCTCCTGACTACAGTCTAAAAAAAAATCATTGAGAAAGTAGCATGGTAGAAGGGGAAAATTCCATCAAAATTTTCTTATTATATTTTATTTTGGTGTTGGTAAAATTTCAATGTAAGAAGTAGAAAATGGATGTGAATGTGAGGGGAAGGGTAGGAAATATTTTTGTACTTTGTGTAGAACAGAGGAGAAAGATAGGCCATAGAAGAAATAATGGGAAAGCGAGGGCCACAATTATTCACCATCTTCTTGACACTAAACTGTTGTAGCCATCTTTGTATTAGAAATGATAAAATACTATTTTCAGAATATTAGATAGCCATGCATTCTACAAAGTAAGTTTGTTTCAAAAACATTACTAATGACCTCAGAATACTTGAAGCCTTTCTTAGTTGTATATAATTATAAACATAAAAGATAAATATGTTTTAAGTAACATTCTATAGTACAGTTTTTTCTCTCTCTTCCTCAGTGTGTGTGTGTGTGTGTGTGTGTGTGTGTGTGTGTGTGTGTGTGTGTTTAAATATTTGTTTTCTCCTAGGGTATTTGTATGTTGTATAGTTACTTAAAAGCCTTGAATTGAATTGAGGAATGCTTCATAACACTTTGCACAAAGGTGTAAAATACACTTTCCAGCTATAAAGCATAGCACTCAATACACAAAAGTATAAGACAAAAAGAAAAATAAAAGTTTTACATTTCCCTGAAAAGTAACTTTGAATTCATTAATTAGTTGATTATTGAGTAAACTAACAATAAAAGAAACACACTCTGATATTTGCATTGCTGTTCAGGTGTCATTATATGAGACTATTTATATCGCAAATCAGAATTCTGTTATATCCTAATCAATTATGATGTAAGTTAACTAAGAATACCTGATCTTCAAAGGTTAAATTATTAAATAAATATATAGTTATATATATATTAAATATAAAATGATTAAATATAAAATGATATCTGTACAAGCATCTCTAAGGTATCATATTAACCCACAGTATCATAAAATGTACACATATATCAGGATAGTTGAAATCAAAAGTTTTTTCAAATCTAGAAGTCTACCCTTCCATTACTTCAATACTCAAATGTAAGAATGTAAAACAAGCCTTGTAACATTTGTTTTGCTGCCTTGAAATTAGCCCTGAATCTCACCCACTAAACTTCAAACTAAAAAGATAGAATCATTATCTAATTGGTAATGCTCTATTCTTGATTCATATGCAGTTTGCATATCTGCATACTCCAAAAAGATGGCAAAGTCTATAGTGAAGGCAAGAGTTACATAATTCAAAAATAGTACATATTTACAGCTTGAATGAAAATAGAAGGTATGTTTTTTGTCACAGTTGTATGTCATTAAAAATTAATAATTTCTTAACTTTCCTTATAATTGTTATCCTACATATTAATAAGTAATTATTAATGCTCTTTTTTTTCTATTGAGCATGTATTGTCTACTTGAGTACTAGCTCAAACAAGTCACAAATTTAAAGTTACTAATTAATTAATTAATTAATTAATATTTTATCAGAAATTATTATTAGAAAAATGATTTCCTACCTAATTGGAATATTTAGAATAAGTTTTTAAATTATATGGGTAGTTTTTTATAACTGTTAAAGCATTCATGTTATGGCATGATTCTGAACTGAGATTTACACACAATTTGTTTTCATATCTATTATTTTAACAGGCTTTGATTGTATTTACAAAGCAAAGTAAATCAAAGAATTAAGTTCAAAGCTAAATCCTATGGTAAACCTTCAGACATTTCTTTTCAATTCTTATCATACTTACCATAACGAAACGGTATATTCTATGCTGGAAATGACATTGGAATGAAAACTAGAAAAATCTTCCTCTGAACTCAGACTCTGTATTGAACAAGAATCTGGTCGCAATGGCTTCTTGATCCTCATTGGCCTCTTCAGTAGAAGATCTCTGTTAAGACATTTTCAATGCTTCCCATTTCTAAAGCTTTCAGAATCGAATATAAAAAGCCAAAACCAGCTTTGTAAAACTTTTGGCTGAATCTTACTCTTCCTTTCACATATAGACAAAATGCAGATGAATATTATTGCTGAGCTGTTTCAGTGCTACTGAAGAAACATTTATATCAGACAAAAATTGATCCTCAAGATTTTTACCTAATTATTATTACTTAATTATTAAAACATGAAGCAAATGGAAATTTCCCAAACCTTTTTACCCTGAACTTGATATTTCTTTATATAAAAAAAAAGATGTTAAAAATTTTAAAGTTCATTCTAATGTGTCATCTTGGAAGTTTCCTTATCTCTGTGACCATATGATATGCTAGACATTCCCTAAACAATAATGGTCTCAGCAGTATTTCTGCCTAAGGAGGACAAACTGCAAGCAATTTTGTTCAAAGTCACAAATACACACACACACACACACACACACACACACACACACACACTCACACACACACACACGTGCATATACTTTATCATATATATATATATATATATGCACACACACATACAGACAGACACACACACATCTATATGTATATAGATATATATATAGAGAGAGTAAGCACTCAGGTTTGTAAGACATTTATACTCTTAAAATTATATTTTAAA